>NQII01000550.1:449581-493433 GCA_002778355.1 Clitarchus hookeri | reverse complement strand
CTTCCCCTTCGTACATGAGCAACTCGCTCCGTCTCGAATGACCTCGCTGCCTACGGAACGTTAAGCTCAACCTACCTATCTACCACCAAACATTGAAATAACGTGAAAAAAATCAGAAAATATGCCCTCAGAAAATGGGAAGAATTTATATGTACGGGGGGTGCGGTGGTGTAGTGGTTAGACTACTCGCCTCTCACCTAAGCGATTCGTTTCTCTCTCCAGCGTGGCCGCTCCCGGATTTTCGCATTGTGGCGTTCAACAATTCCGTGTTTGTAGCCTAAAATGCAGGAGGACCCTGAACTGCAGGAACAATCTTTGTGAGATGATTTGTTATGAATAATGAGATTGAAAATATAATACGTCTCATTACGTAACGCTATTATAAAGAAATAGATATACAACTTAGAAAATTATGAATTAAAATTATTTATTGGTAAATAGCCAGAAACAAAGTGAGATGAAAAAACAATTTCGTAAACAGATTTAACCTAATTTGACACCTGCCGTTTGTGAACATTTCGCGGATTCATCGCCATTAGGTTTCATACCAAGCAGGAAACATTGGGCACTCTTTAAAAATGTTTGAATGTTACATGTTTTCACGGGAACCGTTAGCATTAGAGTATTAAGTCGAGGCAATGTTAGGTGTTCCTTTAATGTGCGCACGGCGGGTCACCTTTGTAAGTCGCCGCGCACTTCTCCCATTATCACTCTACCCTTGCAACACTGTCTCTGTCGCTCGAGCGGGACGGTGCAGAGCAGAAAGCATGCAGGGTTGCCAACTGTCCCACATCGTACGGGATTTCCCGTATTCTCAAAGAATGGTCCCGTGTGGACATAATACGGAACGTTATACATCCCGTATCCCAGAATTATTTGAAAATAAACTGAATATTAATAAACAGAGTATCGATAATGTACCACTTCCACGATTACGCGTACGTTTACGCTGTCACTCGAACCTAATGGCAGGTATTTTTGTAGGAATACAAAATCATGAAAAAATTTTATTTTAAGCCACAAAACTGGCTAAAGGCGTATTTTCTACGTGCAACTAAATTTTGTTGTTTACTGTCAGAAAGATGTTAATTGTTCTATACTACCGATTTTTGCACATTAGAAATTGTGACTGTTTTACTAAATAATTATATTCCTTTTTCATTTCATTGGTAACAGATGTGTGTCGAGTTGTCGGAAATGTCCCTTAGAGAAAATCGGAATTTTTTGGCAACCCTACAAGCATGCAAAAATATAAATAATGCATACCTGTCTCCATATTCTTGAAGAGTAAATTTAAAGTCATTTGGATGGCATGAACTACTGTGCCAGCAAAAATTATGTGTAAATTATCTAATATCTTTTTTGTTAACAGGAGGGTCTATGGATACCGAAATGTATGAAGAGCAGCAATAACCTGTAGGGAAGTGGTCCAGTGTAAGAAACATCTGCACAACACACTCCGGCAAGTGCTTGGCTTGGCAGATCTCCTCAAGAGAGCACATTCATTGTGCATACTTGCATGATCTCCTTCTGTGTCGTGAGGCACATATTATGTATCCCTGAACCAAAGCTCCTGTCTACAAACCATCACAAATTTATCAATTTNGTGTAAGAAACATCTGCACAACACACTCCGGCAAGTGCTTGGCTTGGCAGATCTCCTCAAGAGAGCACATTCATTGTACATACTTGCATGATCTCCTTCTGTGTCGTGAGGCACATATTATGTATCCCTGAACCAAAGCTCCTGTCTACAAACCATCACAAATTTATCAATTAATTTACAAGTTTTCTTCATGATAATCGTTCAAGTTTGAGTCAGTATTTGGCAATCGATATTATGACTTAATTACCCGATATTTATGCATTGAAGGAATATTTTATTATGTTTAACATGTATTAAAAAAAATAGCGCTTTCTTTAATTGTATATTAGACAGAGAACAACGCACACAAGAAAAAGCCAGATTGACCTTACCACAATGTGCGTCTTACAAAACAATGTTTGCACCTGAGGAACACCTGTATTAACCAATCTCCGTAGGCAACCAACAACATTAAAGAGACACTAGGAACACACAAATCAAAACTACCATTTACTACTTATCAAAAGAATACTCACAGACACTTGAGTGGAAATAAATGTGATTTAATTGAAAAATAAATATTTTAATTTAAACATCATGAATTAATTGAATATATGTGGAAATAATAAGTATTATGTAGCAGCTCTTTTCTGTTTGTTCTAAATTTACTTTTCTTTGTGTGGCCGTAACTGTGATTGTAGCCCTCTCGTGCGTATCTCTGATATGCAATTCAAAACATAATTAAGTCGCTTCAGTTTCTTTAAATTATTTAAAAATATGCAAATTAAATTAATGAATAATTTTCTTAAACCAACTCAGTTGGAATAACATGAGACCTCAGTTCAGGGGCTTCTGTAGGCATATAGGTAGAGAAACTTTAACAAAAATGATGATCCAAGATGGCGTAACGTAAGCCAGATTAGTTTCTCAAAAACGATTAATCGGTGTCGAAAGTTCAGAATACTTAACTTTAAATAAATGTTGATCGCAGCAACCGCTCTTGCAATCTCCTGTAGCTGGTTCCGCTGGTTGAGGTCCTTAGTCTTCCCTCACTAGGCTATTGAGCCTTAGGTACGTCACTGAGGTCCTTGCCGTACCACACGCCGTCACAGTAGCTCAAACTTGGCTTTATTTATAATCCGCGTAGGCAGCGGGTGCAGACTTAACTTATTCCTCTTGAAATGCCGCGCGTCTTCGCCCTAGCGGCAGTCTGCGTTCCTGTACGGGACTCGGCTAGTAAACAAAAAAAATACATTTCTTAGGCCAACAATCCACTAGGTCATCGCCTGTCTGATAGGAAAACCAAGATGGCTGCAAACCTTAAAAACTGCATACTTAAACGACGCTTTTAAACATATCGCCAATCACGAGACGGCTACATCACACCTTGCACATGCGTCTTGCGTTACCATAGCAACCAATCTACAAATTCCTCTATGCAAAGCGGCCCACATAAAAATAGCTCTTTGAATTAAAACAGAAATACTTACAAACGTAATTACTCAAAGTTACGTTATCTGAGGTTAAAAAAACTTGCAATTGATATTATGAATTATAACTGGATTAAATAAAATATATATCTACAAAGACAAATATGAAATATTTGTATATAATAATAATAAATATTCCTTTAATATACACATCGCACAAATAAACGGAGATAACTGTGACAGTAATAAATAGTGATTATTTGAGGCGTTACATAATCTGTGATACACGTGAAACTTTGCGCCTTTAAAACACACTGCCCTAAAACACCTACTACATTTTACATCTCCGTATTCATATAACACGTGAAATATACTGTAATTATTTACAAATGCACAGTATTAGAATAATACATACCAAAAAATAAGTTCTCGTAAATTTTGCCTTATTTAACATCTGTAATGATGAAAGTAATTTCGTAAATAGATACTGAAAATTTGTTTGCGGAAATATATAATATTTTTACAGTGTGGCCTGCTGTATGTACGATACTTTAACAGCTCTCTTTGCATGGTAAATGCAGAAGGTTCCGAGGCATAACACTACCAGCTTTCTCCTCACATTCTGGGCTACGACATTCACTGATGCCTCTTTGTTGTTGCACATGCACCCGGTTTTGCCAATAAGGTTAGTTGTTAATTTAAATCTTATATATAAAATGACCTACGTGTATATCTTGCATGGAAATATATCCCAAAATAATATGCACATAGACTAAGACTGTTAGAATATATTCCGTAAAATAACGTGGAAATAGTGGTAGGAATCCACTTACAATTCTTCTTAAACATATTGACAGTTGCGATACGTCATTTCTTTTCCGAGCACAGTATGTGAGTATATTTGTACAAATCCAACACAAGTCGCTCCTGTAAACCAGTACTGCTGTACTTATCACATTGGTTAAGGCCGACTTAACAAGTTAGTCGGTTGAAAGTGAGAGTAATTGGAAAGCCTATGAGGAAAGTCCTGTGATGCGTAAAACATAATGATTGACCTGTTTACTTAATACACAAGTGTAATTGCTGTTTATTATCTGAATGGGCAAGTTTTATAATTTGTAATGCCTACAACACACATATTAATTAGTTGTAGGTGTGGGGACGAAATACCCACAGTCATCAAGATGTACTTTATACCAATAAATTACATATTACACAATTTTT
Source organism: Clitarchus hookeri (assembly GCA_002778355.1). Taxonomy (NCBI): domain Eukaryota; kingdom Metazoa; phylum Arthropoda; class Insecta; order Phasmatodea; family Phasmatidae; genus Clitarchus; species Clitarchus hookeri. Next base: position 489,194 of record NQII01000550.1, on the reverse strand, counting down.
CAAATTTTTATCAGTCATTTTCTTTAACTATTGCGACCGCTGGAAAACGAAGTTGCCCAAAATTAACCTTGAATTTTTTACACAATTTTCTTAAATTTTAAGTAACAATGTGTTATAGTACAAATGTGCCTCAAATTAAAAACTGTTTTGCTGAAGAATATCGGAACTAGGTTGTTTGATTTGGAAACTGATACGTCATATGCTATTAAAACCAAGTATTTGTGTGTAAAACGAGGGAGTGAGATTCATGAGAACGATGTAAAGTAACAGAAATAAGTTCTATCTAATTGCACTTATTTTGGTGAGAAAAATGTTTTCAAATAATAAATATAGTACATAAAACTAAAAACCTAATCATTATCCGCGCATTATAATACAAATATAAATTAACTGNATATATATATATATATATATATATATATATTCGTGTGTTCCTTTATTTTATCTACGATAATGTGAATAAATTCCGTCGCTTTGATTCAAAATATTTTACGAGATACATCTTACGAAACCCGTCTCTAAGTTGTCCAGGTCCTAACGCAGTCATCATGGCGAACGCAACGTGATAAGTAAGACTTTAGAAGTGTATTAAGCTAACAGGGGTGCATAAAACTTTTTTGTGGTGCACGTTTCTCATAATATGCGTATTTTTGTATATTTAAAATCAATTAACCAGCATATAATTGTGTACATATCTACATGTAATAGTATTTGTATGCACATTTACATATACATATATACACTTATTTTATGTATAATTTTTTACTACGCTGCTTTGTTTTACACTTAAAATCCGAGGTTTGGTGAATTCTCAAGCATCAAAACCGTCACTATTTACGTGTGGTATAGTTTCCAACATACAAAAATTACTCGTAACAGTGATATTTTAAGATGTTTGCAACACAGCAATTAAATTATTAACATTAATACAAGCTATCTGTCTGTGGGCTACTACCGTTGCATTCCTAAAGAATCCAGTAAGAAAAGTGTAATCAACAGAATTAAAATAATGGAATAAATTCTTAAGTAACATCTGTTATGATTCACTTCGACATAACATGAGGTAAGTTATTGCTTGATTCTTGCATTGGTTAATTTTTGTTACGCACGCCTAAGGTAAATATAAGATGAGAATGGGGTAGTAATGGAAGGAAAATGGGGAGGAAATGGGAGTACGCAAAATCTAACTCACCCGATGGTAATGTCCGCCAAACTCCAACACGATAATCACAGTCAAAGAGATTCGCATTCACTGAGCCATACAGGGTGATTCTAAAATAATGGGACAAACATTGAGGGGTGGTAGAGCTCACTAAAACAAACTATTATTGTAAAGGAATATATGGGCGGGAGTCACGCGTGGAGGCACAAACACAAAAATAACACATGAAATGCAACACATTGTTTATTTACAACGTCGCCGCTAAATGCCTTTTTACAGCAATGTTTATAATAATTGCTCAAAATTGCTACCACCGACAGTAATGCAAGCTTGGTAGCGTCGGTGGAGTGACTGGCGAACAGATTCAAATACGCCGGGTATTTCACGAACGCCACCATTGTCAGCCAATCACGCCATATGTAGAGGTCGCCAAGCATGCGTGACTGTTGGTGGATGCATTTCCTGCAACTGTTTTAACATTTCCTGTACGGAATCACTCGTTAAGTATGCTGCTAATGAACATTTTATGTTTCCGTTAATGTGTTATTTTTTTGTGTTTGTGCCTCAACGCGTCACTTCCGCACATATATTCTTATACAATAATTGTTGGTTTTAGTGAGCACTACCACCCCTTAATATTTGTCCCATGATTATAGAATCACTTTGTATAGATGAAGACAACTGCTGTGACAACACTGGCTCATGATTAGCTAATATGTACATACTCTTAAATATATATATATATATATATATAACGAAACTTTGGTGAAAGCAGCTCAGCAGCTCACGAATGGCAACTGTGGCAGGTAACCGACTAAATACCCACTTTTGTAACAAGCATTAAAAAAATCTATAAATTTTGTCTGCATACACTACAGGAGACAAAATGGCTTGGCATTTATATGTTATAGTTTTTGTGGGCTGAGAAAGGTAATAACATTCATTAAATACTTTTTAAAAGTGCACTATCAAGATTATAGGTAAATTAATATGAAGTTAGTTGTTTGCGAAAATATAATTATTAAGGCATTATGGTACCATATAAGCAATAGGTTCAATTTACTTTAAATATTTTACAGTTCGACATTATGGACGCATGAAAAGTAATTATTGCAACCCAAATGCTTAGCTTTATAACATGAAACCAGGCTAGACTCCACAGTCCTGTACATATTCCAGCATAAACTGACTGCCACTATACGCACAACTATCTCCTGCTTCACTTGGCTACTGTAAAGCCTTCGTATTGCTGGAATTGTACTATTGGATGTGAGCTCTTCATGGCGTGTTGGGTGAGCGGAGTTGCAATGACTCACTTGGAAGTAACATACCACTCTATGCAGTTATAAGAATTATGACTGGTGCAGACCCTACAACCTAACATTTCGCGATTTCTTGTGAGGACCAGCTAGTCTTCAAACACATACATGTACTTTCAATTATTTTTTTTAATTAAACTCCAGTTTTTTATACACGACCTGGACGAATCTGAGCCAATGAGAAATCATAACAGAACGACCGTTTCCCGTGCTAACTTATGTTTTTTTAAACTCGAGGAGCAGCTAATTAACAACTATAGTCCTTCCAGGGTTACAACCGACTATTGCAAAGCCCTGCTAAACTTATACTTTCTGGCTATGCCTCCTCATACAAACAAAGACTGACTATTTAAAAAAAAAATTAGGCTACGGGAAAGTTGCATAAAACAGGGTATATATGCTCATAACGTCACTGGTTATGAAACCAGAGTATTATTTGTTTACAACAAAACATCTTTAATGTCCTTATTTATATTTATTTATGTTATGAAAAATCAGTCCCATGCATTGAGAAATGAGAAACTAATACTTTTCTCTCACCTTGCAAAGTACCCTGTTGTATCATACTAGTTTAAAAAAACGGGGTACATCAATATCGTATATGTTTATGCAGGATTTTATATATGAAAGAAACCTTGTAACCAAAAGTGATTACAATATAATTATGCATTATTTATGACGTACCTGTTTATCATATTTTACCCTTAAAACATTTGCAAATATAACATTTATGAAATCCATTGCCATAATTGTGTGTTTATGTCCTTTTCACTGGAGAATATACCTGGAATTACACACTTTGAGTGTCAGTGCAAGTTTTATAGCACAATTAAATTACAAACACAATCTAAATTGTTTGTAGCCTACCTGTATACCATTAAGTTAACATTAACGTATCATTTGCAATAATCCCATGTGTAAGGTCCAACATCATCAGTGTCCATTCCTGCGCATTTTTAATGTGCCCATCCATCGCACACAGAAGATACTCGCTGTATTTGTCTCCTCTTCATCAGAAGTGCCTGGCTCATCTCGAGTTGTTGCAGATATTTTGGTTTTATTTTGGCTGTTGTGGTGAGTAAATCCTAAAACAAAAGTTTTAATATTGTTCTGTCAGTTATTTTGAAAACAAATATAAAAATAGTAATAAAATATTATTACTGGTATTTTTAAAAATGTTATAAAAAGGAAGCCACATATTTGGTTTTTTATTTAATATNGTAATAAAATATTATTACTGGTATTTTTAAAAATGTTATAAAAAGGAAGCCACATATTTGGTTTTTTATTTAATATCTAACAATTTTGAAGTACATGCCATTCTTAGTAGCATTCTCAACCGACAAACCAGTTTTGGGTTTCTTCACCCCCGCTTCAAGAGTTGATTGTGGGACGCCGAACGTGTTACAAGCCTTAAGGTATCATATTCTGGCAGCCAAAACCTCAGAAACTGTATTTTTCATAGTCTCTTGAGACCACGACTCTCTGTGGGCTTTGCGAACGTAAGTCAGGAGATGCACTCTATGGAAAATACAAAAATATCAAACATAAATAACGCGAAAACTTAATATATCACACGGCTGTATCATAAATTTAACTTTCCGTGGAGTAAAGATTTGTGATACAACTAGAAATATCTTTTGTCTCCTGATCAGATAAATAGCTCTCCTGAAAATGAGTATATTAGCTCAAAATAATATGTAATAAGAAATATTTATTTTCAATTATATGTACTTATCTTTAATTTAGCATAAGATTTTTTTTTCGTACAAACCTGAAAAAAGAATTTCTGGAATTCTATACATAATTGTTTTACCATATTGAATATATCTATGTACTTACAAAATATATTTTTTCAACGTAAAGAGCAAATAAATACTTGTAAAGGCTTTTCGCGGTAAAATGAGCGCTTAAGGATCCAATCTTTCAAATATATCCCTGGTCGGTAGAAGCTCATATGATACCGTGCACACTGACTCCGAGCTCCCAGTTTAGTTGGCAGCGAGTGAAGTAAAATAGTTCTAAGTGTTGGCGTAATACAGTAGGGCAGGAGGTCACTTAAGGCGAGGCATAGGCAGCCTCGCATAGAGCTTGAAGTAAGATCTGGAATTTTTCGGAATGTGTAGTGGCCTGTAGAAGGAGGGAGACAGTCCGTTTTAAGAGGGGAAGGTATTTGCGGATGTGGGAGAATGGAACACGGATATCATGTAGCGAAGAGGTGAAGTTTCCCTGCTGATGGAGGGGGGTTGGGAGTTTGGTTGGTGGGACTGTGTGTTCTGGTTCTGGTGGGCGTGGCATGCTCGATGTAGTTGCAGACTAAGCTCGCTCTCCTGTGTGGAGTGGTGTGGAGGCAGCTTCTCGAAGGCAGCATTCTGCGTGGCGGCAGTCGCGGAAGGTCCTGCTGCAGTCGGTGCAGCTTGTCTTGAGGGGGGTTGGGAATCTCCATCCTGATGATCTCCACCCGGAGTTGTGTTCGGGGGCAGACCGTCGCGCCTACAACATGATCCTCCCCACAGTTGGGACAGGCTCGGCGACCAGTTGGTGACAGAGAGCAGTCCTCGGTGGGATTGTTCTTGGAGCATTGTCAGTACACTGGAGTCCTGCGGCAGTTGCATGTCACGTGGCCGTAGCATTGGCGTCGACGGCAGTGTTTGGGCGAGAAGCAGTGTTAGGGTTCCATTTGAACAATGTAGTGGAGTACATGGTGAAGATCTCTTGATGACTGGGTCCCCAAGTCCATGGATGAAGATGCGATATACACCGTGATGGTGCANGTACATGGTGAAGATCTCTTGATGACTGGGTCCCCAAGTCCATGGATGAAGATGCGATATACACCGTGATGGTGCAGGTCTTCAGATATCTCCTGTGGGGAGGTGCCTCGAGGAAGTTGTCGTATGACCACCTTCTCTGGAGGCTTGTTGAGACGTAGATAATACCTAAATGGTTTGAAACCAAGGTGTTTGAGGGCTGTGAGAAGATGTTCGTGGGTCTTGCTTAGTGGACCTGGGAGGGCCCACATGTCTTGAAGAGTCGCTGTATTACTTTACTTGGAGTTCCTGCAAAATCTTGATGGAATTCTTCGGCTCTGCGATTAAGGAGGTTGCTGCGATGTGCTTGGTGGTGACATGTGCGTCAATGTAGATGACTGGTCGCGCTGCTTGGGGCCCGAACCATTGTTCTGTCCAGGGAGGTGAGAATCGCTTGTACGATGACGACTCTTGCTCGGGAACATAGTGTGTGCAGAATATGTGAGTGTGTGTCGTTTCGGCGTGTCTCATGCTATTGCAGTTGATTGGAGTGTCGTTATTTAGCTCTTTCAGACATGACGAGACACAGACCTACACACTGACTTGCAACAAACGATAAAGTGGTGTAATTGTAAGCTTACGTGTATTTATACATGTATTTATTTATAGACTCTTATATCATATTACTTATATTAGGGGCAGCGGGGGCGTAGTGGCCAGGGTGCTCGCCTCCCACCACGGCGATCCGGGCTCGATCCCCGGCGGGTTCACTCCCGGATCTTCGTATGTGGGAATCGTGCTGGACGATGCCGCTTGCCGGCGGGCTTTCTCAAGATACTCCCGCTTCCCCCGCCCTTGCATTCCAGCGCCGCTCCATTCTAGGGCTTCACCTCTGTCATGCCCGGGGATGACGGTCACCTACGGGTCCCAGCTGGACAGACCGTCAATCGGAGGGCGTTGCCTTGCCCTGGGTACACTCCCCACACGCCATTATTATTATTACTTATATTAATTTTATACTTATGCATAAATATGTAGTTAAATGTTTTTCTAAATTATTAATATATCAAATTTTTTAAGTATATTAAAAAAGAACAGCCGAGTGTACAACAATTCAACCATCGTATTTTTATTATTTATAAACAAAATCTAATTTTAAAAGAGTGCTTTTCACCATATGGAAACATTTTTGGGTGTAGAGTTAAAAAAATTTTAATTTTATTTTATATTTCAGCATAGTTCCAAATTGGGTAACATTTTTACTACAAGAACTATACTGAAACTTTTTTTTGCTCTTTCGATTCGATAAGTTTTGTTCTATGCGTTAATCGTTTGCCATTATAACTTGGTTTGCCCATCGACTAAAGATGAGGTGGACCAATTTTGTATTTACGCATGTATCCAATATTGACCCACCTTACACCAATAATACTCTCAATGTTACGTGGTCTACATTGGTAATATTGTACTACTAATTGTCTATAAGTAGTATATAAACATCTTAGAGCGTTCGTTTGCAAAAAAGAGTGCACTAACCACGAATAGTCTCCATGCCTTTCACGGTAGTCTTGTTGGCAGAAAAGCAGTCCAATGTGTTTGCTGCGCAACTCAGGCACGCACTCTAATCAAATTTTCCTCTACGATTTGGTCAATATTATATCTAAGTTATACCAGTGATACAAACAAGAAGAATAATTTAAAAATCACACAACATGAGTGAGTTTAATAGTGCTGCATGATGACGAAATCCATGGAATAAACAGCAATAATTCATTAGTGTGTTCGTGGCTCAGATGATAACTAATGAAATTAACAAAAATTTTCAGTGGTTAAGTAATTTTCTGGACGTCTTANTGTGTTCGTGGCTCAGATGATAACTAATGAAATTAACAAAAATTTTCAGTGGTTAAGTAATTTTCTGGACGTCTTACTCAGGTATGTCACTCATCATTTCCTCTATAACATTGCCATGCATGTACTCTGGAGGTTTAATACAATGCGAGCGTGAACAGCACCAACAGTATAATGTGTCTGGAACAAAATTAACAGAAGAGAATTTTTCACTAATGAAGTAATTATCCCATCTTTAAACCATAGAGCCGTTAGGTTTTTGTTTAAATGTGGGCAGATATAGCGCACAACCACCTCACAAAGTAAATTCCGTTTGACTGCAAGATCTACAAAGGTACGTGTAAAGCTTGTTCGTCAAGCACAAACACTACAGCAGTTGGAGAATGTTAAACTGGGTAGGCGTAAGCTCTCTTGGCTTCGAGACGAGATCATACGTTGTCGGAAATGTGAAAGCTAATCTGGATAGAGCATGTCATGAATTAAAGTATTTTCTAAATGTTTCGATACTTTCGTCAGCATATTCGACTAATACAAATTTTTCGTTTGGGAACGTTTTTGGTTGACAGCATTTTGAATAGCGCTTTTAACCAATAGTGTTAAGTGATGGGTTATTTGTTATCTCAATTTAATAATATTTTGTATTATTGAAGTTTGCCATGCACATGTTAACATTTTACTTGTATAAGTTACCTGGCAGTAAAACGCCGAGTCTTTGGAAGCCGCTCTTCTTGGCACTTTCGGCAACAAATATAATTTAGTGGGTGTTTTTCAGAACTTTCTAAGTAGCTTGTGAGTGCCCACGGATCTGTAGGACGGACTGTCTGGTGAAAGTTCCGCGATGTCATTGAAATATCTTTCTAAGTGGGCCTTATCATTATTTTGCTGTATTTATTCTTCTTTTTGCTCGCACGATATTTTCAACAGCCAGTTATATTTAATTCTCACATTCCTGCAGTAATGTATGGTTCGTGGTGTTGCAAAAAAGACATATTTTGATGAGCGCAGTAATTAAGCTGACAGGCAACTTTAAACCAATAGGCTGTGACTTAGGATTGTATTCGGTAATAAGCGATATGAACCAGACATAACTATAAGAAGAAGCTCGGTCTATGAATCAGTAAGACGCAGGGAGAATCATTGGACACTGATCCTAGAACTGTACAATACTGTTCAAATATTACTTTTCACTGAATACATGTGTACAGTTGTTTACACTGGGCATGAAACGTTAAATGTTTTTAATTGGTTATTTTTGGAATTAGTTCAATTACTTCTAATTTTCGTACACATTATTTTACCTCTTTATTGCACGGTAACTTATTTCACGACGTGGGTACTCCGTTCAGTTAATAAGGTAATGTCCCCAATACAATCCATTTCACAGCCTACGCCAATTGCTAATGCATGTAATTAAATTTCGATTACACGATAATTAATTTTCTCGAAAGCAAAACAACAATTAATTTATATTAAAGAGTATTTTTCTTTTAGTTCATTAGCGAGCATTCCACATTTCCACCAGCCAAATTTAAATTAGGCTTAATTTCAAATAAGTGTAAGCATATTTCAACTATAATTTTGCTATGCACTATTTTACTAAGTCCGTTTTAGTTGCAATGTTTGATAAATGTGTGAAGTATTGAGTAAGTACACAATTTGAAATAGCTTAAAGACTTTCTAATACATATTACAATTAAAACTTAATTTCGGTAACAGAAGGATATTTGGTCTTCTTAGCACAGAAACTTTATCCTGTCCGACAAATTTTGCACATAAGCCATGTATTATAACTAGAGATTATGTAAAATTGCGAAACAATTTTGAGGCAACGTATCTCCTATAACACTCTAACTTGTTTACTTTTTCATGATTGAATGAACAAGGTTTCAACTCGGTTAAGATGTTTGCGGTACAATCACGGACATTCTGCCTTATACTATCATAATACTCACTCACCTAGAGTAAGTAGCTTCATACATGCATGGCAGCCAATAAGGAAATAAAACTGTCTGGCATGTATGCAGTACGTTGAATCCTAGCAAACAGTCAACTTTCCCTTCGATAAACCATCATCCCTAACTATAACAGATGTTCGGGGAGAACTTACAATCTTGCCTGACACTGGACTTTCCGCTGTGAGCCGCGCAGTCTTGCAGACTGATAATTTCCAGGATGTCTTACGTAAATAAAGGGAGACATAGTTCAAGACAGTAGTTAGTTTCATCTCAGGCATAAGCGTGACGCTTCACAATAAATTACTGTCGTTCTGAAATAATGAATAAAGATGGCTATTAGAGCTTAACAAACAATAAATTAAATACTTTTTCCAATATCCAGCATTTACATATAATTAAGAGAGGGAGTGAGAGTGAACGAGATTTGGTGGCGTAAGAGAGCTGAGAACTTGCACACCGGTAGAAAGAAATGTAGCTGGAGCAGTGATGAAATACAATGTCAATACAGCCGGTTTTTATTGTGAGTCACCCTTTTATATGTGTAGGCTTGTTTTCATCACAACATATTTATTATAATTTGATTTATTTCGTATTTCATTCATTGTTATATATTTCTTATATGTTACATGTTTATATTACATTATATGGGCCTACTATATTCTATGAATTGTAAATAGTAATTGCAATTTAAATATTAAGTATTCATAATTGTTTATAAAATGTAGGTGAAAAGTTATAGATTTCTTACTATACAATATTAAACCTGTAACTAAATATTTCATATGATACAACCCTTGATATAGTTTTGTAGCAACTTTGTAATGGTTGCTAATGATGTGTTCAGCAGGGCAGTATGCGTATTACACAGACATTCGTCAAGTCTGGCGTGGTATTATGTACAGATAGTGTGCGCTTCCATCCCATAATGCCTCTTCGGCAGCGAGAAACCTAGTAACGAACAAATCCCGATTGTGTAAACAATTTTTTAAATGTGTATATTGTGCACTATACATAGGTATTACATAAAATATAAATCCTTGATTTAATTTACTCGTACTGTATTAATGGTGTTTATCCAGTTAATATAGTGGTTAATTGCCGTTGTGTTAGACGTACGGTTGCTTGCAGAGCACCCAAGATGGCTGGCACAAAGGGGACCTCTCGAGTATCTGGCAAGAACGTCAGTGTGGAAGAACAGCTAGTGCCCAGCTTCTCACAGTCTGTGAGTTATTTACAACCTCGTCGTTATGGTGGTTTGTTATCATGAATACACCTTCCAACGGCCTGTTTCAGAGGAATCTGTTTCAGAAATATTGGAAATGGAAATTTCTTAATTTAATCAGAATATTAGCTATTTATCTATGTCCCATATATTAAAAAGTCATAGGAAAATGCTTAGTGTGTTTGGTTAAGTCCGGGATGTGTATCAATCATTGTCGCTAGCACGCCTTACTCGCTTGCAAAACGGGTATAATCACATATGTCCTTAAAATTTAACAGTGAGGAAACATAACGAGAGACAGAAAGGATGTAACAAACAAATTAATTTTGGAAAGCGATTAAATATGAATATAATGCATACAGTATCAAAACCAGATAATTTTAAAGTCTCAGTACATGTGATATAATAAATGTGAAATTCAAAAACAGAAGACAAGGAAAAATTGTAAAATATGATAGTTCCATTATTCTTTTCCTTTATGGGACCGCCACTCTAACTCGACCAACTGTCAGGAAATCTATAGTTTTTTGTTAAATGGTCAGCAAGCATCTAATATTTCTGAGTAAAGCCTACTTTTGAATATTGTCTAAAAACAATCCATATCCAGCGACTAGATTTAATTTTCTCATTTGGTAGATATTTTTTTTTATTAAGGAAAACAGTTTAAACGGGTATTGTTGCAGTTATTTTCATATACAAACCTTCAGTGAAGAATATTTAGAATATTACAGGTATGCCTACACTATGTATCCAAGGTTACTTTAAAAACATTAAGGGATGCAGGAGATGGACTTCACCATCCATTTTAGGTAGGTAACTCTGATCCGGAAACGTCTCCGTGGAACGTTGCAACCAAAACAGTGTTGGGCTACCTGTTAGAGCGGAGTACATCTTGCAGGCCTTTGTGAAAAAATTTTATGAGCTGATGGGGAACGTACTGACTGATAAAGTGCACTCGTCCACCTGTAAACACATACAGCAGTCTACTCACACTCGTACCTCGGGACCCACCACGTCGATACACCGCATGCCATCTACCATGCATTAGTGAGAGTACAATCCTGACATATTGTGATCTACTACACTTATACGACGTGTTGGCTGACTCATTGCATTGGGGACAGCCCTTGTCTACATGTAAACACAGACTGCAGTCTACCAACTCTCGTACCTCAGGTCTCATTACGTCGACACACCGCATGCCATCTACCATGCATTAGTGAAAGTACATTCCTCACATATTGTGCTCTACTACACTTAGAGGACATGTTGGCTGACTCATGCATTGGGGACAGCCCTTGTCTACATGTAAACACAGACTGCAGTCTACCCACACTCGTACCTCAGGACCCACCACGTTGACACACGGCGTTCCATCTACTGTGCATTAGTTAGCGTACATTACTCACATCTTATGCTCTACTACACTTAGACGATGTGTTGGCTGTTTCATAGCTTTGGGACCCGCATGCTTAACTGCTTTTCATATATTCTTAAAATTAACTGTCTACATAGAGGTCACATATATTGAGTAAAATGTTAAATTCTCGTACTGACAATTTTGTTTTTATATAAATCCGCAACATCCTCGCCACCTTGGTCAACCTCTTGCGGGATGAACAGTTGAATACGTCGACTAAACTTAGTTCCAACAAGTTGGCGGTATATGTATGATACCTCTAACTGTGTTATCTCGTCCATGTCGTACTTATTCTATTCGTGATCTCTTACCTGTGTCTGGGTTTAGTATCATCTTGAAGGAGAACGATGTCCCCTATTCTAAGTTTGAGTTTACTTTTTTTTCTTTCACTTCATGATAGTTCATTAATAGCAAAAGCTACTCTCTTTTCCAACGTAGCCAAAAGAACTCAGCTACTCTTTTTTTGTGATGTAATTCTCTCGTGAGATCTCTTTCAGTTGATGGTTCTGGCCATTTGGGATAACTGTCAGTTTTTCACCATTAAGGATGTGAGCTGGTGTCAGAATTTGATTGTTGTCAACCTCCTGGGTTTTAGATCTTGAACTTAGGATATCTTCAAGACTAATGAAGATTGTGTTAAAGCCTTGTTCGTCTGTCTGAGATCGTCCAAGTACCTTCCTTTGGCAGCATTTAGAGGAACCTACCATCCTTTCCCTTCATCCTCCCCACCAAGCCCCCGTGAAACAATGAATTTCCAAGTAATTCCATGATGTTCACAGTAGTGTTGTATTTTAGAATATTGCGTGTAATTGAAAATCTCCTCCAATTCCTTGTTGGCTGCATGAAAAGTTGTAGCATTATGCCTTTACAAGTCTGTCTGTTGACATGTCTGTTACCAGCTCAAGATGGATGGCATGAATAGTGGCGCATGTGAATAAAACTATGTAAGACTTCTTGGTTTGCTTTCCAAATGAGATAAACAGTGAACCAGCAACGTCTATCCCAGTAACTCCAAATGGTTAAATAGGTCGGACTCTATCTAATGGTACTGGATCTNCAGTGAACCAGCAACGTCTATCCCAGTAACTCCAAATGGTTAAATAGGTCGGACTCTATCTAATGGTACTGGATCTCCAAGTTATTGATTACGCACTATTTTACTTGATAGTCTGCCGAGCTCTTAAAATCCAGAATTCTTTGCGTAGTTCTGTCAGCACGATATTGACGCCCAAGTGATGAAGTCTGATGTGCGTCTGCATTATTAGTAATTGTGTGAAGTGATGAGAGCCAACCAGGATCATAAAGATGTTTCTCTGTCATGGACAAGTCTATGAAGTGTAGTCGTCCTCCCAATCNGATGAGAGCCAACCAGGATCATAAAGATGTTTCTCTGTCATGGACAAGTCTATGAAGTGTAGTCGTCCTCCCAATCTGATAACATCATCCTGTAGAAAAGGATTGACTCGAGCAATTGGCGATGATAATGATAGTGTGTTATTTTCCCGTAGTGTGTTTAATTCAGCAGTGATCCAGTAGATCCGAGCATATTCCATTTCAACAGCAGTTTGAGTGTTTGAGAATTTCCTTTTATGTCTGACAGCTTCTATCAAGTGGAAGATCCAGGTAGTTAAATGTAGTAATTTCCGATAAGAGCTGAAATTTGGTGCATTCAAGAGAGTTGGGGGCGTAGTAATAGTAAGAACTCGAGTTTGAGGCTACTGGTTTCTGGCATTGTTGTATTTGAGCTATTGATATCTGAAGGCCATTATCTATATTCTTCAGTAAGCCAATGTGGTCAATTCCACCAGTAGTCTAGCAAACATAATTCATCTGACACAATACCACGTTTTAAGTGGTCTGCTGGATTCTCCATCCCTGGGCAATGTCTCCATGGACTCGGAGTGGTATAATTATGTATTTCTGTGTTTCTATTACAGGAAAATGTTATCCACTTATTGTAATCATTGCGTATCCATCCAAGTGTTATCGTTGTATCACTCAATAATGTAACTCTGGTAATGCCAAAGTATGTTTCTGTGCAGAAATAATAAAGGAGGCGTGAGGCACCTCCATGCACCAAGTACAATTCCCGACTCGGGTTAGGATGTTTACCCTGGTTTTCAGGTTTCAAGGTAAAGTTAAGTCATTAAACGTAGTGCGTTTTTCCACAACGCCCCGACCGTTGTATTGTAACGTTCGATTAAGACATTTCCGGACCTGTGTTACCTATCTCAAATGGATTATGGTACACTATTCTATCGTCTCTGAAAGTTTGTAANAAGACATTTCCGGACCTGTGTTACCTATCTCAAATGGATTATGGTACACTATTCTATCGTCTCTGAAAGTTTGTAATATGCATCGCCCCGGATACATCATTTAAATACAGGCTGAGTATAAAAGAATACCCCAAATTTAAAGGTCTGTAATATCAAAAACAAACCACCTACAACCTTGATTGACCATTCAAATGAACCGTGGAACCATGAAGTTTGTTTACCATACATTCATAAATGTTCAATGTGACCACCACGAGCGGCCCAAACGACATATACGCGATAATCAAAATCGTTCCACACTCTTGTCAGCATGTCCAGTGTTATGGTTTGGATGGCGTCCGAAATTCTCGTTTTGAGGTCGTCAATGTTAGCCGGCAATGGTGGACGAAACACTTGGTCCTGTATGTGCCCCCATAGAAAAAACCGCACGGGGTAAGATCCGGGCTTCTTGGGGGCCAGAGATGAAGAGCCTGGTCACCAGCTGCTCCTCAACCAATCCAGCGTTGTGGCAACGTCCTATTCAGGTATCCGCGAACAGCTAGGTGCCAATGGGGTGGCACACCATANGGTAAGATCCGGGCTTCTTGGGGGCCAGAGATGAAGAGCCTGGTCACCAGCTGCTCCTCAACCAATCCAGCGTTGTGGCAACGTCCTATTCAGGTATCCGCGAACAGCTAGGTGCCAATGGGGTGGCACACCATAAAGGAAACCGCAGACTGTCCCCTTCACATTGACGTGTCGAATGTGAGCTCGCTACCCCCTCACCACCTCAAACCGAGAGTTACGAACGCCATCCAAACCCTAACACCGGACTTGGTGACAAAAGCGTGGAACGAGTTTGATAATCTCGTAGATGTCGTTCGGGCCGCTCATAGTGGTCAAATTAAACATTTATAAACGCATGGTAAACAAACGTCATGGCTCCACCGATCATTTGATTTGTCAATCAAGGTTGTAAGTTGTTTGGTTTTTATATTACAGACCTGCAAAGTTGAAGTATTTTTTTATCTTCAACCTGTACATCTGCAATAACCGAAATATTCTTCACTGTAGTTTTGTGTATGACAATAACTACAACAATACACATTTAAACCGTTTCAATTAAAATATACATAAATAAATTTTACTTAATGAGAAAAATAAACCCAGTCGCTGAGTATGAGTGGTTTTTAAATTATATACGTAGGTACGCTATACTCAGAAATATGCATGTGTACTTAATGTTATACCTATTTAAGTGTAATAGAAGGCATTGAAACCTTAACTTCGCAAGTATTAAAAAAGCCGAAATAAAATAAATTGTGACATCATGGGGTTACAGCATAAATACATATATGCAAGGTGGTTGTACTTTCTTCGCCGGTGAATAGTGATTGTGAACGGTGGTCCTGAGAACGATATATCGTGCAATATACGTGTGTAAGTTGACTCAACCGTTCCTCTTTACCGAATCACAACATAACGTCCATGTGCTTGTCGATGAGAACTGCCATACCTATGCTAATTCCGATGAAAGATGTGCAGAAAAAATTTATTGTACCTTATGTACATATATTTTAAAATTATTTTGATCTCAAACTTTACAAAAAATTGTTATTTAATGGGCATTTCTTTCGCATAATATGATATTGGTTGGTGTAGAAGTCAATGAAGCATGCAGGTGTTTTGAAATTTGAAAAAGATAAGCCCATAGCCCATACAATTCACCTCTTGCTTAACCACAGATTATTACAACGAAATTTAAATGCCGCAATTGTGTAGCAAATCTGAAGTCGTACTCAAAAACTTTTTCGCTGCTAATGTTGGCGCTGATGTCACAAAATTTAGTTTTAATATATTGTGATTTATTTTTCTGACATGTGGCAGAATAAAAAACTCTGAAAATGCAAAAAATTATTTAAAGTAATTTAAAATGCTAGTAACAGGTTATTAGAGGATGAGTGAGTGTATATATTTGGGCGGCTCTTAATATTGAGGTTTTGAGAGCCGATTAGGGTGAGGCGAGGTGAGTAAGGAGCAGTCGCGGAATGCAAGAGCGGGGGAAACGGGAGATCTTCGAGGATGCCCGCCGACCAACGTCATCATTCGCCACGATTCCCTCATGCGAAAATCCAGGGGTTTCCCCCACCGGGAATCGAACCCAGTTCACATTGGTGGGAGGCTAGAATCTGACTACATCACCACCGCGGCCCCACCAGCCGATGAAACAACTGCTCTAGAGTAGCTCGACGTTAACGTGTATAGGTTGTTCACGGTAAAATGAGCACTTTTGAGGCGCTAGTTACTTTTTCCTTTCAGCGATTTTTTATCCTGTTAGCCCCTTTCTACATAAATATCGCCATGTAAGTAATAAAAGTAGGGTGTTTATTCCACGGCACTCGGAAGTTAACGCCTAAGGCTGAAATGAAATGTATTTCTTGACCATTATTCCAAATGAGGGTGCTTTTAAAAGTGCTCGATTTACCATGAGTAGCTTGTAGTGCAGGTGACAGGTGGGGTGGTAGTGTATAACAGTGCGGCCGGATCCACAGGCATGGTTCGTGGGACTGCTGAAGGCGGTAGTGCTCATACTCCTGCTCACTTGCATGTGGGTGTGGCGGCTGTGGGGCGTGCATCTGCACCACCGCTTACGTCGCATCGGCCGGTAAGCCACACACCACTTCCTCTCTGCATCCTGTCAGCTGATAGTAGATGTACAACATTACTTCTGGTCCATTTTTCACTTCCTCATAAATATTTGCTATTAGTTACTACCGAAAGATGACTTGACAATAATTTTATATCGCTTTACATAAATTGATTTCTAAATTGTAATGAAATATGTAATAAAACATTATTAGTTTTATAACATTTCCAAAATTTGCTTTTAAATTCATTTTTAAAGAACAACTTTTTATTTATAACTAAATAAAATGTATTGTAATCATTATTTTGAAACCGGGTGTAAATAGTAGGCTAAGTAAATGTATTCGCATATCTCGTAAAAAAATTAAATCAAAATTAATTGATTAAGAATTAATTTTTATAGAATATAGCAATTACTAAAAATGTGATTAAATTATATTTCTTAATTTGTTTGAAATCGGAGAGTTAGGTTTCATCAAAAATAGTAGTTATATTTAACTTATTAAAATAGTCTTTATAGATTAAAATTTTTGTAGCACAATTTTTATTCACAGTAATCATTAATATTCACATTTGTTTTAAATATTAAAATTGCTTAAAAAATTATTAAATTCACATTTTTAGTGTAGAAATGTATATTGCAATAAAAATAGCAACACAATTAGCAAATATATCATTTTACTTTAATTGTTACTGCATAACAAATAAAATGCCGATGTAAATTTTTTTAAATTTCAGTTTATCACGTATTTTAGGAAAATCTAATTTTTATTATTTCTCCAAGAATAAAACACTTAACACATTAAACATATTTTCCCTATTAAATAACATCCATTACAATATAAGACATTTTTCAAAATTGTGTTTAGTAATTTTTGTGAATTAAAAATTTGTAATTTCATTTTATACCTGTTAAAGGTAATGTATTTTTGAGTTAATATTTGGTTGTTAAATACATTATATTAATTTTATTAAACATTTATTAGATATTTTTAATAAATTCAGTAAGTTATGAAGTCTAAAATAATTCATATATACTATTAAAAGTGGACGGTATGTTCATCAAACTCTAATAATTCTTTCTTTATCAATAATATGAAAGCATTTTTTATATATGTATTCAAAACAAACATTTCCTCTTTCACAAGGTTTATAAAGTCATGGCTAATATTGAAGTAAATTATATATTTTCCAGTTTAATATTAAGTATTCTTCATATAAAAAGATATATAATTGAAAAAGAAATTACATATAATACATATTTCCAACTGTTTTCGTTATTAACTGAAACTAAAATGCTCTAGATTTTATTAATGCTTATGGATTAATGCTAACTCCGGGTTTCAAAAATGTAAAATCTTTATAACATAAATAAATATTTAGTAACAAATTGAATCAAAAATACATTCAAATTTTTTACAATATTACATTTTGGTTTTATTTAACTAATATTTTGACATTGTGATGAATAAATGTACCTGCAAGTAAATTATATGTAGCTAATGTTATTCCCCTTTCTAAACCCATGAAACATAAAATCCCATGAATTAAAATGATAATAAACATATTTTTCTAACGGGTTTAGAATTATTATACATAAAGTATTCAGTAAAAGGAACTTTTTGAAGAAAACATGCATGAAACTGAGTATTTTAAATATTTTTCTCATATAACATTTGCAGAATAGCTTTAGGTTCGAAATAAGTAATTATTTGTATTTTTTTAGTTAATGGTTTTTACTATGAACATAGTCTGTTGTAACTGAAAGTTTGTCATATTTAACTTTATTATAATTTAGAACGGGATTGTGAAAGATTTTCAAAGTTATATTTAAATGTTAATTAAATAATTTTAATACATTCATATAAATAGGTGTGTTCAAAATACCAAATTTATTAATAGTTATTGTTATTGGCAGTTAAAACAACATATTTATTAGCAGCTTTATTTTAAAAAAAGCGTATTGCAATAGTAATGTTTACTGGTTAATTGTGATCAGTACTGTAGAGTTTACTCAGTGTTTACTTCTTTAATAACAATTTTTAAAAATTTACGAACTTTTAATGTGATTTAGATAAAACAATAGCCAGTATAAATATTGATATATGTTTATATATCAAATTTCCTAATAAGTAATGGAAATTAGTTATATATTGTTATTGGGAATATAACAGAAAATGTTGTTCCAATACTTTACAGTTGTTATATTGAATCCACTGGCACAAAAATTATAAACCATATAAAAAAATAAAGAAAATATTTTATAGAAAAACACTTTTTAAAAAATAAAGGAAATTTAACAAAATATTGACAAGTAGATTTAGAATTTTAATTTCATTTATACACAAAGTCTTGGCTTCTTGTTGTAGCCGCGTCACTGTCGTTTCTTTCCCGTCATTTCGGAAGACGTTGCAGTTTCCATCTGCAGGGCGAAGTAGCAGCAGCAATGACGGTCACTCTCTGAGTCTCTGGCGCCGCCGATCTCTCCTATGCCCCAGCAAGACCACGCTGCCACGAGACCAGCAACCGAAGAGCCCATAACTCATCAAGTGGGTTCGCAATCTAATTGCAGCCCGACAGACTTGGGTCAAATCATAGAGCCGGTGGCAGGCTGCTGTGTTTATGTTGTAGCTGGGCTCCGGGCCCGTATTTATAGCTGTTAACCAATGTTGCTCTCTTAGTAAATGTAGTACGTGTAGGTGTTATCGGCGAGGGAGTGAAGCCCCCCTCCAGTCTCCCAACTGGCGTGTCGTAATGTCGTGATGTCGGTAGAACATGTTGTAGTTTTGTTTGCAAGTGGCTAGTTTAACTAGCGTGTAGTGCGTCTGTGAGTCCCTACAACCCCAGTCCCTGCTCATCGACGACCCGGCTTGTTCATCATCAGCAAGTCAGGGTCCAACCTCGCTCTTATTATCCAGTCATCTCATCGTGTGGCGTTACTGTGGGCTGTTCTAGAGTGCTTCCTAATTGGCTGGGGATGTTAGCTAATCGTTAGCTGCCGGCACTGCGGTTGGCTGTGTTATTCGGGCAATGTCTTGTTGCTTCCCTCCTGGTTGGCTGAGCTGGTACGCCAATCAAGAACAAGTTTGCCTCTGTCCTACTTTTCAGCCAATTTTTGTTGTTTTAGAAAAGTGGAGCCCAGATATTGCTTAATTTAAAACCGTCTTCCGTTTTTATTTTGGATGTATATTTTTATATTTCTATTGCCTCTCGGAAACATATTTTCTTGTAATTTGAGTTATTTGCTATTTTACTATATCTGTAAAACTCAATACTGTGCTTGGTTTGAACTGATTGTTCTGCTCTATGGCCGACCTAATATTTTCCTGTTTGTAGTCTCTAATGTGTTCCTTGTCCCGTTAACCAGAATATCATTAGGTTGAAGTGAAAGTTTCTGAAGAATTTGAATGAAGTGTGACAAATGTTGCATGTTCGAAGCTGGCATGGGAATGACATGTTGAATTACCTTGTTTAAGTATTTGTCTAGTACACGAGTTGGAAAGCCAATGGTGCTAACTATGGAGGCTGCAATGACTTCTGAAATTTCGGGAAGGGAAACAGCAGTGACGCTGCTTCTGGCCAGAAGCCAACATTTTGCAAACAATGGCCGCGAAAGCCTGCGAATTTTATATATATGATATTAAATACAGGCAAGTAAATAGAACAATAACAAGATAAGCTGAAGATTCTACAGGTGCTACATGTGTAGCTTAAAGAAAATTGACTAACTTGAAATTATTATCCGAAATTAATTTGTTAATAATAATGAGGTAATTAAAATTTAAACATCTAGGAGACACAACATATAAAAAGAATAAGTATAGGTAGAAATGTAAAAGAATTAATAAATATTATTTTTAACAATTCTGGCAGTGATGAAAATAACTGCTATATTGCTGACAAATATGAAAAGCAGTTAGTAGTAGCCAATAAATAAAGTAATTTTAAATACCTAAGTTAAACAAATTGACTATACGATTTTAATATAAATAAAATATTTTTCTGGAAAAATGTGATACATGTGATTTTTATAATAATACATACACATATTTTATGACATATATCCATAGAAAAATCTTCCAATAAATATATTAAATTAATAACTTTTATAATACGTTAATACAAGGAACAAAATTTTGAGAAAAAACTTTTAAAAGCTCAAAATCAACAATAAATTGTGGAACAGAAATAATTTTATTGCACCAAAAGAACATTTCAATTGAATACTGCAAAATATTCAAGATATTGGGATGCTCAATGTGCCACATAGTTTCCTTGAACCAATAGCAGCACAAGAGCTCTTTAGCCTACACATATATCTGGAAACATATTTTAATTTATAGAAACCGGTAATAAAAATTTTGGTGTAAAATGCCTAGAGAACAGGGCGGTCAGATGATGCGTATAAGAAATGTTCCATAGGAAGAAGCGAGCGACGGTGCGTATGTAATAATTTTGTGTCGTGCGTTAAGGCCTATTCAACATTTCTCCTGACATGTAATATTAATCAATTTTGTAATGGTAGAAAAACTTATTAAAAATTGTGTTTTAATAAAAGAATAACAGCAAGGTTATACTTACGAAAAAACAACTAAAAAAGTTTTAAAATATTAAAATTTAAAAGTATTTGAATATTTTGTTTAAACAATGATTAAATTCTAATTATAAACAATATTTAATTATTTAATTTTTGAGAAAGTTTTTAAATTTTTCTAAATAATCATTTTGAAAAGAAAATAACTTAATTTATTTAAAGTGAATTCTGATGTCATAATTTTTTTTATGCTGTTACTTTTTATATTTTTAAGAAAATATGTTTATTCGTATGGTAATTTTTGACTAGATAAGAACAATCTTTTAAACTGGTGTGATAATATCTATACATTTCTCTAGTTTATTATAAATAAGGCAATCGTCATATTTAAATTTTATGGCACAGAGAAAAATAACAAAATTTTCTATAAACACATAAACGTTATCGTTATTGATAAAAGAGGTAAAATATCAATATTAACATTTAATTAAAACATTTTATTACTCGTAATATAACTTGTATACTNAAGTAAAATATCAATATTAACATTTATTTAAAACATTTTATTACTCGTAATATAACTTGTATACTAATGTCAAAGTTAAATTTTATGGAATTTGAAAATAAAATAGGAAAAATTGGTGATATATTTTATTAAGACAGAAAAATTTGCCATAGTGAAATTTTCCATGGATAACTACTAGTTATTTTATAAATAAAATAAAACTAGTAATAATTTTTTTTTGTTCCGGGGTATGTAGTAACGTTAAAAATGAAACATTAATTAATATTTTCCAATATAACCTTTTATAATCTAAGTATATATAAGTATTTTAAATAAAAAAAATTTTAAACGATGTTAGTTTATAGTACGGGTTTTGTCATTTTGCTAAGAAAGACTAGAGCACAACTTTTATCCTCGAAGGAAAAGAAAGAGCGAGATATAGCCGAGGTTTATTGGTTACCTCGCGGTAGTGGCATGATCATATGTCGCTGACTAGGTGCTTGGTATTTCATGGCATTTGTGCAGATAGATTGTACTAGTCTTCACTCTAAATATTCTTTGCATCCACCACCAAATACTAGTAAAATATCTAAACGGAAATTTGACACCACTAAAGAAACAACGATCGTAGAACTAGGTGACAAACAACTAGGAAACAACAGGATACCAGCGGTCATTGGAATATCGGTAACAGGAAGTAAGCAATCCGACAAAAACACCGTACACACGAGAAGGCACAAGAGAGTGGAGCGATAACATATCAGGGAAATAAAACATATTTTCCAAAATAAAGTTGGTACAAAATAGTCAAAATAACTACCAGGAAATTGCGATTGTAGGATAAACTAGATCAAATTACAACAGTAACAAATAAGGAGACAAAGGCAATAAAAAATTGTATTTTAAAAATTATAATATAAATATGCAATTGAATACAAGATGCATAATACTTATTTCAATTAGAAAAAACGCAGCATGAAAAGGCAATATTTCACAAAGCATTTCCTTGCATACGACTTTGTTCATTTCCAATACTTGCTTTCTACCCAATGGAAACAACAAGGGAAGTGAACTGAAGAAATACAACCTTACTGGACACAAAACGAGAAAAAGATATCATCACAAGATTTGACGACATTTCGGGCCTTCATGTGAGACACTGGTTGAAACGAAATCGCTGTGAACTAAAAATAAGGTTAGGAAACGGGGATTTAAATAATGATTAAGTCCACTAGTATTACGGACGATGTTTCTGATTGGAGACGCTAGCAAGGTGCTTAGTGGATTGGATATAGAGAGCCTCTATTGTGTTAGGAAATGGCAGCAAATAAATTTTGCTCTGATTAAAACTGTTTGTGGGCAATTGTTTTACTTTTTATAATAATAAGCAAGCAGATTGCTTTAAATTCTATTCTCTGCTAACAAATCATATTTTTAAAATAGCTGTTAATGAGGGCCGGTTCATCAATTTCCCTTCTTACTCTAGCTTGGTTTTTAGCTGTTCGTAAAACTGTTCGCCCGAGCATGTAACTAGTGTTGCTAACTCTGCTTCTCCTTGTTGTGTGATGTTATTTCTAATATCTCGTGTGGATTGTTGGCGGCCGGTTCATCAATTTCCCTTCTTACTCTAGCTTGGTTTTTAGCTGTTCGTAAAACTGTTCGCCCGAGCATGTAACTAGTGTTGCTAACTCTGCTTCTCCTTGTTTTGTGATGTTATTTCTAATATCTCGTGTGGATTGTTGGCGGCCTGTTTCATCAATACTGACTGCGAATCTGATATACATAGCTGTGTGTAGCGTGTCGTTTACAGTTTACCTTTTGATTGTAGTGAGGCATGAAGGCAGGGCGAATGTTGTGTCTCAGACAGTCTCTGTATTTTTATGATAATATTTTATAACTCTGCATGAGCATTGTTTAGTTTGGACGAATCTGGTTACTGATAAATTTGTTGTGAATAATCATTGGCGAGCAGTTCTTGCTTCAGGTGATATAATTATCTACATATCAATGACCACTTGAGCAAATACTCTTGCCCATTTCACCAGTGAACGAACTATGAATGATTATGTGCTATTTGAATCATTATAGGTGAAATGCAAATACTGGGCAGTGTGAGTTTTTTTTACATTCTGTGGTTTTGATTTATCTGCATACTTGTACATCCAAGATGGGGAGTTTTTCGTTATATTCAGTTTCATATGTGAACCCTATAGGTGAGGCGGGGGGTGGGGGGAATTTATGGAATGTGAAAATTCTTTTGAGTTCGTTTTGACCATGATGCAAATTCAGATATGTGTTGTGCACATGTCTGTATCAAACTTTTGTTATAAAGTATGATTCAAGCAGCGACTCTTATTCTTGCATTATTTTCTTTTCTGTATCAATGTTTCCTCGAATACAGTCCATGTCTTCTCCATTTACATTATATTCGTATAATATTTTCGAAACTAATAACATATATTGATAGTTATTTCGACACCTTCATGCTGAATTTATTTTTCGTTAATGACGAGGCTGTTATGCAGTTTATTTCTGATTGGTTTACATTGAGCTGGTTCCGTGTTTTGTTTGTTTTCTGTTAAGGATATTTTTAATATTTTCAATATTTTTGTGAGATCGTTGTCAATTTTTCAATGACTGCTAGAATCCCTGTTGCTTTCTAGTTCTCTGTCATCTTGTTTTGTGGTTTGTTTGTGGTGTCCGTTATTTCTTACTCGCATGGTAAAAGCACAGACCATTTCAAAGTTTCAAATGCAGTGAACCAATCACAGATCCCCGCTTGTGAAGGCAAGTACATTCCTCCACACATTAGAGAAACTCTTCTAACAAATTTTGCATTGTTAATTGAGCATTTTGGAACTCTTATATCAGAAAATGTCACATCCTGTACCAACTAGTACATATATTTTAACTCGCACGTTTGTTAGTATCCACCCAGTGAAGTTGGTAAGGACGAAGAATAATATTTACATTTTTTTATGTTTAATTTGAAATGCCAGGTAAATATTTGTAAATTCTAAAGCGGTTTCTTTTCGTCTCTTTTTTTAAGTACATGATTATAAGTTATACATTTATAACATATAGATTAAAAATATAAATATAAGACTTAGGACATTGGTAAAATATTTACTTTTTTTAATGTTTAATTTAAATTGCCAGGTAAATATTTGTGAATACCAAAACTATATCTTTCCGCACTTTCTTTAATATAAGATTATAAGTTATAAATTTATAATATATAAATTAAAAATATAAATATATTACTTAAGACATTGGTAAAGTTTTCACTTTTTTAATAATTTCCAAGTTTCACTTTGCCGACGCATGAATAAAGTGATGATGCACATGGAAACGTTCATTTCACACATGGCGGAAGAATACAGAATGTGCATACAAGTAGAGCGTAGGCAGGGCTTTGAGTTAACCGTGAACAGCCTAAAGTAGAGTGTACTGAGTGGCAGCCGTCAGGGTGGAGAAAGGCGTGGTTGTGGTGCTGGCAGGTGGCTGAGCAGCACTCCGGACCACGTGGAGCCACACAGCCAGGAGGAGGAGGTGGTGGTGGTGGAGGACGAGGTAGAGCTTCTACAGCAGCCGGACGACAGCCAGCCTGTCGGCGCGAGACTGCAGCGTGTTAGTCGTCGCTTCAGCAGCTACTTGTGCATCTCAGTGCCTTCCAAGTCTTCACTGTCTACTCAAACCTTGTCACAATAAAACATTTTACTATACAACGAAAGACAATTACTAACAATGTTTATAGTTGTTGAATAGAACCTTGTTTTTGAACTGTATGACATCTTTCATTTGCTTATCGAAAAAAGATTTACGCTAAGTCTACACTCCAAAATCGTACGCCATACGTCCAGTGCCTTACCTGACTGGGCCAATCAGAATTACGTAACTCCGACACCGAGTGTCCATGTTTTGCGGGCAGGAAGCTGCAATGCCGAGACAGTTAAAATCATCCAATTACGAAAGTGGATCTGAGTTATACTATTTTGGAGTAGAAGTCCTGAAATTTTTTTGCGAAAAACAGGTAGCCCTGCCTCCCTACGTATCATCATCCAGATTTACTATCCCAATGATCTTAAATGTAGGGGTTGATGGACCCACCCATGGGAGTGAATGGCCACCCACGGGAGTGGATGGCCTACCCATGGGAGTGGATGGCCACCCACGGGAGTGAATGGCCACCCACGGGAGTGGATGGCCCACCCATGGGAGTGGGTGGCCACCCACGGGAGTGGATGGCCAACACACGGGAGAGGATGGCCCACTCACGGGAGTGGATGGTCACCCACGGGAGTGAATGGCCACCCACGGGAGTGGATGGCCCACCCATGGGAGTGGATGCCCACCCACGGGAGAGGATGGCCCACTCACGGGAGTTCTGAACAAGTGCAAAGAAAATTAGGACATTCTGTTTTTTAAACTTTTGAAAACGAGACACATGTATTTGATCACCGGAATTTTCTCAGGATAGAGGGATATTTTGAATGATTTTCGTATTTCAGAAAGGCTAACTGAAACATGTTTTCGGGACTTAAAAACGTTTAATGCTCTCTCAGTAGCTCGATATTTCAATATTTTCTTATCATCCTCTTTCAAATATTGCAATAAATAACAGACATCACGTATATTATAAAAACTAATGAACTGTCGTAGGAATGTTTGAATTAAGACTATTGATGAGAAATTACATTTTCTGTTTGTTCGTAAAGTAAATGTCTTGGTGTTAGAAAATCCTGTTTCTTTAGAAATAGAAAGGTTAAGGATAAATCAAAACATACACTGTCAAGCAGATAACACATATCATGTATACACATTATATATTTTAACACACGCAGTTAAATACGCAGAAGTATAACTGCAGTAATCAGTTTGTTATAATTTATTTGTAATTTTGTACGGCCGCAACAAGATTATGCCAGTCTATGACTATAACTTATTATGGCAACGTTCAGAATATCAATATTCGTGTATTTATTTGAAGCGATAGTAATTATCAGTAAAACGAGAGTGTATTTAATAACAACGCCAAAATGTATGTGTCCATACATATTGCATTAGAGCTGTCAATCTGTATGAAATATAAGTTCAGATGAACGAGAATACTATGACGTGATTAGCAAGGTTTTACTGTGATGAAAGATCCGTTCAATCAATATGTTTATCTGTAGTGATACTGATTGCAGGTGCAATTAATTAACAAATATAATTTAAAATTACGAGTGGCACTCTTCTTCGTACGTTTCAACCAACATAATATTTAAAAATGTTATACACCGAAATCAGCATTACTAAAGCTTGAAGATTCTCCCTCAGCAGCATGCAGAGTCGTAGTGTTACAGCTAGTTTCCAACTTAATCCTCTGGCATTGCATAATTATGAAAAAAGAAAGTGTTTTAATTGACGAAACAAGTGTAATGTGGCTGCAGCTACTTTATGAACTGTGAAGTCGATGATCCATATCACATCAGTGAAACTACTGCAAATGTTCGTTTGTTGTCTATAAAGGGAAAGGTTTTGCATTATAGTAAAGGTAAAGAAGTAAGACACAATAGACATTGTCTCATACAGAGAACTGCAACCTCGAATCATAAAAATGGTCCACATTCTCTGATGTTAGTGATTTGTTACCCAATGTGATGTAGACACCCAGTGTAAGTCAGACCTTATGCATTCTAAAGCACAGTGGCCATAACGTAGCTGGCTGAATAGTAAATATTGTGCATACACATGGAAAACATACATCGCTCAACCGCCCAAGTAGCCATTGAAGTGTCGGATGTCATATTGAGGAATAGTGTTCCACGCTAATTCAACCTGCTGTTGCAATTGGTGGAGGTTTGTTGACGGTATTGCAGACCGCAACCAAACGCCGTCCCATCATGTTAGCTGCCATCCGAGAGTAATGAACTCTAAACACACGTCACATATCGTCTTGGTGGATGGCGACTTTTCTCAGTCACCAAGAATTGTCTCTCTTCTCAGAAAAGTACTGCCGACAACCAAAGTGGAGATTCACTTCACATGAATATCTTGAGTGTACACCGCAACCTGTAAGTGCCCTAATTAAACAATGTATATGAAGGAAGTTTTCATTTCGTATCTATAACTTGCCAATAACCTCAAATTGTAAATATTAAATCACATTAGTTAGGCAGTAATTCAGTGCGAGCTCTGTGTGAACATGTGCATAGGCAATATCGCAATCTCTTCAATTTCATTACTTTTAGAGACCCGTTTGAACTCTATAAAATTGGACCATAATTGCACTATGTATGTTTGTTATTTTTGAACACTTCGGAAAAATTGTTAATTTAACCTTTTACCTACTGGTTGCATCCCAAACCTTTTGCCAGTCCAGCATATTTATTTCTTGGTTGCAGGCATAATTATTCTGTTTTAGGATTCCTGTGTATCACTGCCACAGGCCACTTTCCTGCTAAATTATCATCATACTTCAATTTTTCCCCATTTGTTCCAATTTCAGTGCCTCTTTCCTTCGCCGTAGAAAGTTTTGGCATGAATAACGCATGGAGTTAATATTCAGTCCAGTATAAGAACGAATCACAGGTGGGAAAATGGCAGACGTTTAGGGTCCTTGCTGCGCTGGACATTGCTCTCATGTGCGAAGTAATTACATTTATTTAATTCAGGACTTTGTGTACTGTTTTCAACGCCCACATGTGCTCACATAGTCATGCTGCGTACTTGTATACCCATGCTGTGTACTCTCCGGCTCATGCTGCGTACTCTCCGGCTCATGCCGCGTACTCGCATGCTAATGCTGCGTACTCTCCGGCTCATGCCGCGTACTCGCATGCTAATGCTGCGTACTCTCCGGCTCATGCTGTGTACTCTCCGGCTCATGCTGCGTACTCTCCGGCTCATGCTGCGTACTCTCCGGCTCATGCTGCGTACTCGCATGCTAATGCTGCGTACTGGTTTACTTATGCTGCGTACTCGCAGGCTCATGCCGCGTACTCGCATGCTAATGCTGCGTACTCTCCGGCTCATGCTGCGTACTCTCCGGCTCATGCTGCGTACTCGCATGCTAATGCTGCGTACTGGTTTACTTATGCTGCGTACTCGCAGGCTCATGCTGCGTACTCGCATGCTTATGCTGCGTACTCGTATGCTCGTGCTGCGTAAGGGTGTGGGATATTTTGCAGGAATTTAGACATTTATTTCGTTTACCTCCATTACTCTTGTGACGTCTGCAAATACATTCAAAATTTACCAAATCTTAATACATTAATTTTCATTTTATGTGTATATGCTAATATAAGTGAGGTAGAAAACATAGTAAACAATTTGACGGATTCCGATGTGTACTTACAAGCTTTGATCTTTAACTTCAAGACATAAAAACAGTAAATAAGAGTTTTATTAAACCCCAAGAGTGGAAGAGACACATGCCCACAGATGCTATTTCCGAAAAATGAGTGTCAAAATATGACATCGGAGAGCGGCATATCCAGGGAGGTTACAATGCTTGTTTTATTAGTGTAAAGTTCACTTTTAAACGTCTTACTAAGCTATAGTAGTTTTAGGTGTTCTTTATATAAAACATGTAATAACTCATTTTAAACGCTAATGCCGATTCCACCATATTTATTAGTAATGATTAAATTATATTTACAATTCAGTTAACGCAATAGCTAAGAGTGAGTTAGTAAGTGAAAGGATTTGAGCGGCTCTTAACAGCGAGTTGTTGAGAGCCGATGTGTGTGAAGCGAGATGAGTACGGAGCAGCGCCGGAATGAAAGGGCGGGGGAAACGGGAGATCCCCAAGAAAACCCGCCAGCCAGCGGCATTGTCCGGCATGATGCTCACATGCGAAAATCCGGAAGTGACCCGGCCGGGGATTGAGCCCGGTTCGCCTTGGTGGGAGGCGAGCAGGCTAACCACTAAGCACCGCGGCCCCAATAGCTAAGAGACTGTAATAAGCATTAACACCAGAATGAACGGCAGGTAGGGCTTAAGTATCTTAGATAGCGAGGTTATTAGAGACAGAGCAAGTTACTCAGAGAATAAGGAACGGGGAAAGAATCGGCCATTGCCTGTAGTATGGATCCATCTAAGCATTCACCTGGAGTGATTTCGAGAAATTATACAAAACCTAATTTAAGATGGCTGGACCGGGTTTCGAACCCAGGTCCTCCTGAATGAGTGTCCGGAGGCGTATCACTGCGTGACATCGCTCGGTTTAAGGATAATGAAGTAATTTGTTCCAAAACGTGTTGCTGTCTGTATTTAAATTTAACACCATCAAGTTGTGGTGTTTGTGCTCTCTTTTCAGTAAGTCGAGGCCAAGTTGGAGACATGTTCAGGAATTATGTTCGTACTGGTGATCAGTAGTGCGTTACTTGGAAGAACGGACTTGAGTGGACGAAGGTCGTGCTGCGAGGGTGCATAGGTATTAGAGTGCCCTCGACCATGACCTTGCGCAATTCCTGTTGCAGACGGAGCCCTCTCTGGACACTGTTCGTGGAAGGGTTTTATATAAACGTTACTATTTCCTTACTGGACAATTTCCCTTCACAGTTACACTATCATATCAAACTTCCTCAAGAGGATGAGTCTTACCAGCATTTTTAAGCAAAGAACAGATAAAGAATAAAATTATCGTTACTTAATAACTGAGATTCTCAAACAAAACTAGATGTACACATATTGTAACAGCAAAGTATCCCCCAAATGATAACGTAATAACTTGTTATACACAACCGTAGGAAATAAATATAATCATGCTTCAAAATTTGACCACACCGTTTGAAATATACAGATTAAACTATGGGTGTAGGACCAAAGTTTGGAGCCTGCGATAACACATCTAGAGCGTTAACATACGGACTTGGCTGTTGGTGCAGTTTAGATCTTGTCAACTTAATGGAAACAGAATTGCATTTTGTGTTCCTGCCTGCACTCTTAACGTGAAACTGTGAGAATTGAGTCAAATCAGTGAAAACAGTGAAAATTCAGCAACTGCTAATCAGTTGTAACAAGATATCTAATTAATATAGAGGCTGAATTTTACTGATTTATTTTCGATTTTCCCTTGAACGTAAATAATTCTACCGCTGTAAATAACTTGTCTGCAGTTAATTTGCTTAACTCGCCAGTCAGCAGTAGCTTATCAACTGACTTTCAGTGAATGTTATTTCACTGATAGATATCACAGATTCGGACATAGAGTGAGTGATTGTATCTCCAATTATAAATGTTGTTCCCATATCAGAGATCACTGCCTCTAATGTAGGATGGATTAAAAAGAAAAGTGTAGCTCTCGTACATTCCAATGTGTGTGATACAAAACAGTGAGAGTTTTCTGAACCTGCTGGGTACACGACAAGATTTATTTATGTCAATCTGCTCTGTACACTTGTCAAAGTCGTGGCCACAAACTCGGAACTGAGTAACTGACATAAGAAGGCAACTTGACAGCCACGCGTGTAAGCGTAATGTGAATATGGCGTAGAGTGCGCGGACCAGCTGCGCATGAACCAACCTTCGGGCCACATCATCGAATTGCTTTTCTTCCTGTACAACTATCACAGTCTCGTGTCTTCGAGAAACTTTCGAAATATCAATTAATGCTTTCAAATGCTTGTACATTAATGTTGACAAAGTTGCAACTTGAAAAATTTGATAAAGTTACTCATAATTTAATTTATTTCTTAAAAACACTGGTTTGTTGTGAAATCTAACGTAAAAAGCCTGGAGGTTATTTTTTGAAAACGTGAACGCGACAGTTTTTTTGGGCAATCATTGAGCCACTGTTGATTACACGCGCTGAAGATATGCAAAGAGATATGTGCAGATAAATTAATATTTTCCACAAATTAATTAAAATATTATATTTTTCTAAGTGCACTGAAACATAAATATTTGAACATTAATATACCTCTGTCTTAAGCAGATGTTTGATTCGTTTGCTAAAACCATCAATTTTACGGAATATAAGGGTTACAGGAAATTGAAGAGTAAATTATGTAGTTTACATAGAAACATTTCTTTCAACACATAATGATATTAGAGCAACATTGAATGAATTATTATTAATACTTATTAGTGGCCACTTGCGTCTTAAATGTTTGCGATTAATTTGTTATGAAACAAAGAACTTCACATTTCGGACACCAGAGTGATAGATATATGGTGCGCAGTCGTTCGTTGTACTTTCATGGATAATGTTAGGGAAATGCATGAGTGTCGGAACGTGTTTTTCTGTGATCGTGCTTGTGTGATATTTGGGAATTGGCAAAACACACATTTATTCTGATACGCTTTTGAAGAACGTGGACGAGAATTCGCTTACTTTTCACTGGTGGCAATTGTTTGGAATTCATATATTCTCAGCAGCATATTATCAATATAAAAAACAAAGGAAACAAAAATATTTAATAGAGTCAACAACCTTAAAAAACAGTTAGTTTACTATACGCTTTATAAATTATAAAATATTCTGTGTTTTTACTTTAGTCGTCACTGTACACCATAGAGTAAGTACACTCAAATGTTATTCGCCACCAATTATGTTAAATATTATTTAGAAAATAAATTTAGTAACAGAAAACAAACACCTGGAATTCCCGCTTATAAATTAAATCGGCAGTGTAGCAATGAAAACACAAATATCGTTCTTTTTCATTACAAAACTGATAGAAAAGTATTCACACACTATAACAATGTTTGATATTATCAGCTTTGCCTCAAACACATCTATGAAAAATTCTGTAAACTTTCTATGACTGCATTATTAGCTGACATTCGGAATGATGCAATTGTTCTATGGGATGAGGTGAGGCATGAAAACACAGTCCATTAAGATCAAAATTTCAGTGACGTGGCACCATGGAAACTTCTGGCCAAAGACTGTAAGTACGACGTCCAAAAGTGTTACGTTTTGATATGCGTTATAGCGGTTACATATATAATTGGCTGTAGAGTAATTAAAAATGACATATCTAACCTCCAGCTGAAGAACATAGCTAATCTAATCGAAGGAGCATGTCTAGTTTCGGGATTCCTCATGCTTTGATGTGTCAACTCATAGCGATTGTAAAACAGATTGCATGTCTGTGTCTCAAGAAAAGATTTTAATTCTTGAAAAATTGTTCAGTGTCATTATGTAAGCTCGCCCACTTTAAGGCGTCTCCGTGACCTTGAGAAGCATGCTTTATTTATAGATCAATGTTTTAATAGGTTAATGCTGTATGCAATTGCCACCGTTTCCTATACTTTATTAGCTGCATGGGAATATAAATGATGGTGTAGCCAAGCCCAGTAAATTTTAAAACAACAGTGGAGGGGTTTTCCAGAGTTTATGTAATATACTCACACTGTGTTCGAAGAAACCGTATTCATACTGTATAATAAGACTAAAACTTGAACCGGATTGGATAGTGGAAATTAAAAACTAACTGACTTTTTCAAGTCAACATTTAAAATCCATCAAAACCAAGTTAAAGTTTTATAGTAGAAATCCTAGAATAATCAGTTGAGTAATATCAACGAAGTTTACCTACATTCTGTTCCACATCCACACATGGACACTGCACGTACTACAATGTAGAATTTAAATTGAAGATGTTCAGTTAATAAAAAGTAAATATTTTTCGTAAATTTAGTTATTGATCTTATATCAATCAAATATAAAAGGTGGTAATTTTTTCACTTGTAATTTTACTGCTTAATAAATTAACTATATTTTATATTTTGAAGCAATATAACTACATTTCTCGATTCATGGTCAAAATGACAGTGCATATGTAAGAGTTTCTGACGCAGTACGCAGTATGTAAAGAGCAATTTTTTGTTAGGTCATATTTTTATTCCGCAACTTTTAAGTTCACAGGGAAAGTCACTGTTGACCGCAAGCGAAGTTTTGATCGCGAACTGCTGCTTAATATTTTGCTGCAAATATACCAGCAGTGACGTGTTAAAGTGATTTTAAAATTAATGAGGGCAACCTATGTCATTACTGGACGTGATGACAGCTTCTTCCCTGGTGAATTTGATAATCCAGTACAACTCTGGTAGTTATATAAACAGACTAGAGAAATATGTGGCTATTCCCGCCACCTGTTCCGTCGCTAAGCAACAGACGAGAGAGGCTGTGTGCACGAGGAGCTGACAGCTCGGAGGCACATGGGACCACTTAGCGGCGGAGTCTAAGGTGGGTTGATACTGCTTTCCGAAGTCTGGGAGAGAGCTAGATTTGAAATATTCTGAGTGGTGGTGTCAGTTACTCAGCAGGAATACCGGAGTGAGAGACAACAGCATTACTGTGCACGATGAACCTGTCGCAATTCCTGCCACGTTTGCCTCAGTTATTCCTTCTTTTACCACATTATTCTACTTCGTAATTATAATCTGCTAGAAGTAAAAAAAAACACATTAAATAAAAAACTAAATTTTTATTTTAAAAAAATAATGTGAACCACTATGATTTTTTACACGAAATAACAGTTTATACTATTAAAAACGACATCTCTATATAAAACCCTTTCTTATAAATGGGTATTGAAACAATACCTGTTGGAAAGAATCGTCATTGGCTCTAATTGTTACTGGGCTCGTGTTCACTTGTAGCCGGGCATGGCCAAGGTCTTGGAGTTACCCGCAAGTGTCACATACGTGTGGTGTGAATCCTACCCTTGATGTTGATTTCTTCATAAACATTTAAGAACTATATTTCTGTGTTACCTGTATGCATAAACTTGGAAAAAAATGTCCGACTAAATAAATTTGTGAAGAGTGAAAAAAAATAGAGGGACAAATGTATTAGAAACTGAATTATTGTAATTTTGCAGAAAAATTAAATTCTTCCGTTAATTGCAGTAAAGGCAAGTGTGAAACATTCGCATATCTCCTGAACAAAAGATAAAACATAAAATGTAACGTTATATGTTCAGAATATTTGCTTTAATGCTGTAGGTGTAAAGATATCGTTTGGGATGATACATACCAATATTGTTTATCAAGTCGTTTTCAGACTAAGAGCACTATAAACAAAACTCATGTATGTGTACATTGCAACGTACTTATAAAAATAACGAAATATGCTTAACATTATAACGTAGCGTTATCAAATAAATTATATTAAATAGCTGACATAAATGTTTCATAACATTCTTCGAGATTTAACATTAACACGGATTGGATTGCATCTATCTAATTTACAAGACAATATAAGACACACTAGAATTACGCCAAAATCACATTGTATAGATTTGAAATGCTGGCGGTGGTTTCTCCCCTGCTTTACCACCCACCACAACTGCCACCTCAACCTCAGCCAATCAGATCAACAAGAACAGCAGGGATGAGGAAGTTATGGAAATAATTAATTCAAAACATTCCAAAATCGAGTCGTAGGCTGTGAACGCAAGAAAACACATTACAAGAATGTCAAATCAAAAGTATATTACGTTAGTAAATTATGGAGATCGCAATTATTGGAGGCAAAAGCCAAACCAAAAATTTCACGAGAACATTCTGTCACAAACTCTACGTGTTTCTGGAAATTATTAAATATTTTTAGTTATTTTTTGTGTGTTGGAAACTATTTTGTAAATTATTCATTTACCAAAGAAATGTATTAAGGTTTTATTCATGTTTACAACACCGCCAGTAATTTGTTTCTGTATAAGTGGGCATGAAATTTACATGCCTTGGGAATTTTTGACTTACAGTCCAAAAATATTACCTCCCTTGGGATACGAATTCAACTCCATATTTTTTAAATTTTTTATTCCAGTTTAACTTTGCATGAAATATTTGTTTAATTGCATTATTTTGGTGGAATTCTGTTGTACTTCATTATAAGTTATTAGTGCTTGTTTTTCTGTGCATCATGATGTGATTTACAATGAGGGTAATTGTAATTTCCGTGCAGCACGTCTGCGATGCAGGAGCAAGGTGGGCTGACGCTGGAGAATGTGTACGACACGGCAGTAAAGATACCGCCCACGTCCAAGGGCTTGTTCTTCGTAAGTACCGCGCTGTATGTTGCGATCCTCAACATGTTCTAGCAAGGCGACAAGCGACACACATCCATACAATCACTCAACAAAACCACACCACGAAATAAACCTATGTTTGAGTGTGGTCAAGACGTGTCTGAATATTCCAACACCCTGGATTAAAATTCAAAATACTGTCAGTGAACTATGCTGTATACTCACTGGGAACTGTGCTGTATACTCACTGGGAACTGTGCTGTATACTTACTGGGAACAGGTTTCCTAGTGAGCTCTATGGATTAGTAAGTGAAAACTCAAAACGGACGTAAGATAATGCAACATGATGAGTCTTCTAATAAATAAATACCATAGACCATGTGCACAGACGTAAATTAATCCAGACTAATCGTGATGTTGTCAGGTTCCTGTGACGTTCCCAATGCATCCGCAGTCACGTATTTTCATAATTTTTTCAGCTAATTTGTGTACTTGTGTAGTTCACTTGCTGGGAAAAGGGAATGATATTTTTTGTGGTAAACTTTAATATAACCGTCACCTTTCTAAGTTGAGTATTGTCATGTTGCGCCTTTCGCTGAAATAAACTACGCACAATTCTTTAGTTGACAGACGTTAATCCCCAACTGCAGAAACCGCTTGGTTAATACCAATCCTTAATAGGCGGAAATACTCGACCAGCGAGTTTGTTTGTGGTGAATATGTGTGCGAGACAACACCGTGGTGTGAGGTTTTTTCCGAGTATTCCCCTTTCCTCCTCCGTGTTCATTCCATCGCTGCTCCGCCACCGAGGATCCTCCAGGCAGGCCAGAAAGACAGCCCGTGGTAACTACCACCACTAGCTTCCTTCATGCATGTTCACCCTGTTGAATATAATCTCCTCAGAAGGAGTACTTACATACGTGCACTTCTTTCCTCTTCGTATTGTGAG
Organism: Clitarchus hookeri; assembly: GCA_002778355.1. Classification (NCBI taxonomy): domain Eukaryota; kingdom Metazoa; phylum Arthropoda; class Insecta; order Phasmatodea; family Phasmatidae; genus Clitarchus; species Clitarchus hookeri. Next base: position 452,653 of record NQII01000550.1, on the reverse strand, counting down.
CTACACTCTCAATGTTAGTATTTACAATCTTCATACTCCGTCAAAGAGGGAACCGTATTAAACAACTTATTTGTCTTATTGTCCGCACGTAATGTTGTTTATGTAGTAGTCTAAATGAATTCGTCCCCTAGTGAGTGAAGAGTGAGGATATTTTGGCGGCTCTTAACAGCGAGGTCTTGAGAGCCGTTGAGGGTGATTCAGATGCGCCGGAATGAAAGGGTGGAGGAAACTGTAGATCCCCGAGAAAACCCGCCGACCAGTGACACCGCCCGGAAGGATTCCCACAAGTTAAAATCCGGGAGGGACCCGGTCGGGGATTGAACCCGGTTCACCATGGTGGGATGCGAGCAGGCTAACCGCTCTGATACCGTGCCCCAAATTATCGTCTGGTTTTCTACCATAGCTACTGTGAAATCTGAATTGCACGTAGATCTAAAATAGCTGGTATGCCAGCAAAATAAGACATATATCTTGACTACTGTGAAGTGAACGTTGCTAAAAGTGGGCCACAAGTTAGTGCGTGGGCAGTACACACAGTGAACTATGCGAAAAGTTACTGCTCACTAAGGAGCAATCTTCGTTTATGCACTTGCCACTGACAGAGTTGCGTGCGTAGTACTACATCTGAGAGCTCAAAACAAGATGCGAATGAGGCGGGTCGTATCACTCAATTGTATTACAGTTTTCTCTTCCCAGCAAGTAATATATAATATATAGCCGTACACCACTGTGAGAGCTTTTTAAATGGTCATCCAGGGTTTGTAAAGCAATACACGAGTGTAACCATGACACCATTTCTTCGATCATTTGGCTACTCTTCCTCATAACACAAATGGTATAGTAGCTTCCGTTACCGAGCAGTAAATATTTTTACTAATGCGATGATAAGATGTTTGTGTGAGATTTATTTTTTCATTGTGTCAACTGATTTTCGATAACTGCACCACATATAATAGTAATGTGTTGTGTATGTTTTTCAAATTTATACTGCGTCAACGTGGATGTCGCGAATGTAGGCTAAGGCGAATGTGTGAGTTGAAAGTTTAGGTGAGAGCAGAGGAACGGTGGAGAGAATACGTACTAGGAAACAGGAGTATCCAGAGAAAACCCTCGCCCTACGTCAGTGTCTGTCACACTGCTCGCACAAAACCTGACATGAGATAGGTTACCATTCACCGAACACAGATTGGGGATAGCACTGTGACACTCAGACAAACGTCGGACATAATAACTGCGCCTTGTATGCCTGTGTGGAAATTAACGCTCTCGTAACTTAATTATGTTGACAAAAATTACTCTGTGTGATAATCTGACTCGTCTCCAAATGGAATCGTTAATTTATGACTAGCATGTTTGCTTACACCAGCCAACAGTGCCTAGATATTCTAATTTCTTTAATAACTATTTTATTTTAATTCATATGTCATGTTGTGAGTTTTCGACAACTAACAACAAACTTTTGGAATGGCCGAAGTCCCAACTAACTGTTCAGTTACTCAGTTAACCCCACTGCAAGATCCACACTAGTCGATGGTTTAACAAACATTTTCTTTAATTTTAAATTTTAACTTATGCTCTTCTTTTTATCCACGCGTGTACGTGGTGAATAGTTTAATCCCAATAGTAATTTTGCTTATTATTTCCTGTTTAAGGAATACTTGTAAAGAAACAAAAATTTGGGTCAGGTGGAACATTTATCTTCGCTGTTCACAGCAATGTGTTGACGTTCTAAGTGCATGTATACAGTGAAGAGAGCGACGCCAGTTTCCAGCGGCTCTGTAGTGGTGCAGTGTGAGTCCTCTGACGCGTCACCACGGCGGACTGGGTTCGAGTCCCGGCGAGCTCGGACATGTGATATAATGTGATGGAGATGTGGCGGATGTTGCCTTTGGTCGCTGCATTTCCTGAGCGTACTCCACTTTGCAGTCTGTCCTGGAGCTCTATCTCCACTTAGCATAATCTTAAACGGCACTGAAAAAAACTTTGCTAATAATTATTAAAGTTTAAGTTAAGCTTATTATATAAAATTTATTCTTAGTTATAGGCACCCAGAAGGAAGCATTTTTCATATAGCAAGACGTAATTTTTCCAGTCTCTATTTTTTTTTATTAATATAGTCCTAGCATTCGTGCTGAAATAATACACGACAAAGATAAATTAATTTTTTGCGTAACTTATAACAATTGTGGTAAAATAAGCATTACGTTGGTTTATTTGTTACAATACACTGAAGAGTTCGGTACTTAGTAAGTTTAAGTATCTTCATGCACAAATATCATGCACAGTTTCAAATAAATTTCTTTCCATAACATTAACCGCTGAAAATATAAAATGTTTCTGTAGGAAAAATTTAGGCACCTCTTGAATAATAGAATGAAACATGATCTTAGACTCCATTAATTAAAACTTTAAGACTAAAAAAAAATTCATACATACAATTTATAAGTAAATTTACAAATTGTTTTGTGTAATTTGAAAACACAATTGTAGTATGCGTAATTTTACACAAATTTTATTATAAATACAAAAATTAATACAAGTTTTTGGTGAAAATACATTAATGTATTAGTTAATACCTATTGTGTTTGTGTTAATTAGCACAGTTTGAAGTATGTGTAAAACACACCTACTCAGTGTACTAAAATCTTAAATTGGGTATTATGCTACGTGGTTTCTGTACAAACACTCTATGTCATTGCGGTTGTACACATTCCATTCTGTAATTTTACATTGTTCATGAATGTGTGAAGTTTTAAGAAATATCTGTTACTGTACGACAAGTATGTCCATTTTTACATCTACATTTAATCGTGTGTTTCATATAATCACAGCGTAATGTAACTAAACATAATTGTTGAACAGGCCGGAATCACCTATCTCCGACAAGCTTAACACGACATGGGCAAGAAGTCAATTAGAACTTAACAGCCAGTCAGATACAAGACGATTCTTTCAACAGCATGGCGGAAACTGTCACTGTGATAACAGTTTTGGATAATAAATTATTGAAAATTGAAGAGTGACGGTTTAGGAATAGTAGAGCGACGCTGGCCCACAACAACCCCCCCCCCC
>NQII01000550.1:362747-449560 GCA_002778355.1 Clitarchus hookeri | reverse complement strand
CCAGCTTAACCAGTGTAGAGATAGGTGTCACGAAGCAGGTGAACAGCCAGAATGGACCGCAGTTACAAGTGTCTTGCTGCGCGTCCTGCTGCGTAGGCCTCCCGGCCACCCCCCTTCACCACCCTTTGCCACTAGCCAGCCCGTGAGATCTGTGGAGCGCAGAAGTTTCACGGGATATCACCAAATAATCGGTCGTTAGCAGTCAATCCGAGTAACCAAATTATTACAGTACCACACCTCTCAAGTGCTGATGTATTTTATTTGTGTTAAATTCGAGACAATATATTCGTCCTTCAAAAATGAAACAGTAAAAGATATTATTGCAAACCTCTTAACCTTCAGGCATCATATAGTCTGTGCCACTAAACATTAACTAAAGATCCTACGTACTTTTAGGATGTGTTAAAATTTTACCTGGTTATTAAACCCTGTAAACCGAACGTACAACTTTATAAAACGAAATAGTACACCTAGCTTTCCGTACAATGGAAATCTTTTATTTTTACAAGGGAACAATTATTCGCTACTTACAATATTAAACCAAAACTAATAACATTTACCCTTTTCGTGCTTTAACAGAAAATCTGCTCTCTTTGTCTACAGGATGTGTTGCAAATGTTCCTCCTTTCCGCCGTCTTTGAAACTAGTTTATTTGATAAGCGACTAACAAGTGGTACCGGAAATGTGTGATGTGCTTGCCGCGGTGACGCAGCTGTGTGTTGTGACGCAGGTGTGGTTCTTGGGTCTGCTGAAAGGCGCGCTGCTGTCGTTGCTGCTGGTCGCCATTCGCTGGGCCTCGCGGCATTCCTCCGCTGAGATACAAGAGGCGCTCTTCAGCCCCTTCCAGCAGTTCACCAGGTAACACTCTCCACGCCGGAGCACATCCCCTTCCCCGTCCCACCCGCCTCAACCCCTTGTGTTCACATGGTTGTATTTCCCGCTTCGTAATTGTCACACATCCTAAGTGTCTACTCGCGAATCACTGACGCTCACTGTCGCAAAAGTTGTAAGAGCACACGTAGGACTTTGAAGACCAGCTTGCGCGTAAATCTGTCGCCTTAATAATGATTCGTTGTTTAGAAATGGGGACAGCCTTAAGAGTTCGCACTCCTTAACTGTTTTTATTTCCATTCTTATGTTTCAGTTTTATGGGTATCTCAGTAAATAAAAATTCTGGTAATACGAATTTTTTTCACAGAATGTAAGAACCAACTACCTAACCCCAAATGTTTTACTTCTTTTTTTATGTCATTTAAATTGAAAAAATCCTGAATATGCTCAATATGTCTAAATTTCGGAGCATGCCTTCGCAAAAAGAATACAAAGACAGAATATATTACATAAAGGTTAGTAAATGATCATAACCTGTCCAGAAACTTTGTTATAGTTCATCCCTTTCATTATTTCCCTAAGTTATTTAACGAAAAATCTACAGTGTTTAGAGGTTCTGGCAACTACACCGTATTTTAGATATCCATATGACATAATTATTCTTCGCCTTCTTCACTGTTATCTGGCAGGAAGCCTGCAATGGTTGTACTGTAAATTCCTTACTGACTTATCGTCACTTTTACCTGGGATCGGTTAGAAAACTTCTCCTTAAGGGGGGCTCTTCTTTTCCTTCGGTAAAATTGCATCCCTTCTTGGTTCTATATTCACCAGTAAAACTTGATCATTAAGCCTGATCTCTGCTTCTCTTCCAGTATTTTATCTTACTCGCCCGCAACTTTCTTCTCACCTTTTCTAGTTCTTTATTCGACATTGGTTTCACCGGATGCTGGGATGGGAAGTTTGTAGTGATCTGTTGCCTGGTCCTGGAAACTTTCGTTAGTTCTAATGTTCGTTGGTGGAGATCTTTGGAGTTTTGTCTTTGGTGCCTATAAAGATTTCCCACTGCTATCTTGTCCAATCACTTACAATCTGCACTCCTATATGTGTGTCTACTTCGTGGCACATCTCCATATTCTATGTGGGTAATATATCTCGTACATAATTAACCGATGATGTCTTGATTAATCGTCAGTTATGGTCAATTTAGTCATCAGTCTCTCTGCCTTTATTGATGCTAGGGTCATGGCCGGGGACTACTATGTATCATCAGCAGTAGAAAGACGTACGTGGAAAGGGCCCAGTTTAATTGAAAATATGTATGTTGTTCTCCAGAAATTGGCGATCGATCATCATGCGTTGGTCGTTTGTGAAAGGAGAAATCATCCACTCCCCTTTTTTTTGTATAACATCAGCCCTAATTATCTAGGGTTTCCTTCCCAGTGCTCCAATCCATTCATCTCGCTTCTCACAATGGATCCGGAGATCTTCCGATCACTGGAAAAAGGGTCTGGCCAAATATCTGCTAATAGTTCGTAATTATACACTGGAGAGCCAAAAAAACTGGTATAGGCGTGCGTATGCAAACAACAGAGGTATGGAACCAATCAGAGTAACGCGATGTGGTCAGTAGCGCCTATATAAGACAATCGGCGTCTGGAAAAGTTGCTAGATCGATTACTGCTGCTATAATAGCCGGTTATCAAGATTTAAGTGTGTTTTAACATGGTGTTATAGTCGACACACGAGAGATGGGACATAGCATCTGCGAGGTAGCGATAAAATTTGAATGTTCTTGTACGACCATTTCACGAGTGTACCGTGAATATCGGGAATCCGGTAAAACATCACATCTTCGACATCACTGCGGCCGGAAAAAGATCGTGAACAAACGAGACAAATTACAATTGACGAGAATCATTAAACGTGACAGACGTGCAACCCTTTCTCAAATTGGCGCAGATTTCAATGCTGAGACATCAACAAGAGCCAGCGTCTGAACTATTCAACGGACGATCATTGATATGGGCTTTCGGAGCCGAAGGCCCACTCGTGTACCGTTTTTGACTTAACAACACAAAGCTTTATGCCTCGCCTGGGTCCGCCAACACCACCATTGGACTGTTGATGACTGGAAACACGTTGCCTGGTCTGACGAGTCTCGTTTGCAATTGTATCGGGTGGATGGACGTGTATGGGTATGGAGAGATCCTCATGAATCCATGGAACCTACATGTCAATAGGGGACTGTTCAAGCCGGTAGAGGCTCTGTCATGTTATGGGGCGTGTGCAGTTGCCATGAAATAGGACCCCTGATACGTCTAGATACGACTCTGACAGGTGACAGATACGTAAGCATCCTGTCCGATCACCTGCCCCCATTCATGTCCATTGTGCATTCCGACGAATATAGACAATTCCAGCAGAACAATGCGACACCCCACACATCGAGAATTGCTACCGAGTGGCTCAAGGAACACTCTTCTGACTTCAGATACTTCCATTGACCACCTAAATCACCAGACATGAACATTATTTAGCATATCTGGGATGACTTGCAACATGCTGTTCAGAAGAGATCTCCACCACCTCGCACTCCTATGGATTTGTGGACTGCCCTGCAGGATTCATGGTGTGAATTGCCTCCTGCATACCTTCAGACATTAGTCGAGTCCATGCCACTTCGTCTTGTGGCATTTCTGCTTGCTCGCGGGGGCCCTACACGATATTGGGATGATGTAACAGTTTTTTTTGGCTCTTCAGTGTAATTCAACATATACTTGATAACTGGCCGTGAGGGGGGGGGGGGATTNCAAAATGAGATTAAGTTTTCTGGTATTCCAATCCATGTAGCCTAGTAAGGCAAATTGTTGTTTCACTAGTATGATATCAAGCTTCCTTTATTTTATTAGTAAAGATTTCTACTTCACACCCTGCAACCGTTGATCTCTGCAGATTGATTTGTCAGAGATTGACTTTCATTGGTTATGTAATTCCACTCCATAGTGAATCTTCTCTAGTTCCTTTTAGAATGTTTTTTCGTATCGTTGGCAGTTATAAGATCGAATAGATGGTTATATATATATTCAAAACGATTCTTTCTCTCTGTTTATGTATATGCTATGCTGAAATGTAAACCTATGTATTCCATGTCCACAGGTGGTTCGGGCCATCAGCAGTACCAGAGGAACATCCACCACCACAGCCCAATGAAGCAGAGCATGCAGAACCTGAGCCAGTTGTGGTGGAAGAGGACACACCAGTTGAGGTTGATAAGGACACACCAGTTGAGGTTGGAAAGGACACACTAGTCGAGGTGAAAGAGAACACACCAGTTGAGGTGGAAGAGGAGACTATAGTGTCGGGCAGGACCGCCTATTTACAAGCCGCAGCTCCCAGCAGCAAGAACACGCCAGTTGAGGTGGAAGAGGAGATGATAGCGCCAGCCTGGACCACCCCTCTTCTAGCGGTGGCTCACAGCAGCAAGAACACGCCAGAGGAACAACAGCTAGCAGAGGAGGATGTGTTCCTGACGCAGTCGGAACTGGTGACGGTGCGCACCATGCCGAGGGACGGTGACTCGCTGTTCGCGTCGCTGGCCCACCAGATCCTAGGAGAGCCAGTGGGCTCGCAGGAGCACCAGGCCGATACAGCATCCATGAGGAGCTTGGCGGCGCAGCAGTTGTTCGACTACAAGGACGCCTACTGGGACATGTTGCTGGAGACGGTGGCCCGGCACGGCAGGTTGTTCGACCACCTGGACAGCGACGAGGACAAGGTAGACGCCTTGGTGGACGCCCTGCATGAGCCGGGCTTCCCGGCGTGCTACGAGAGCGTGCACGCGGTGGCCGATGCCGCTGGGGTAAACATCACACTGTATGTGGAGGAGGGTGAGAACGTGGATGTCATGAGCAGTGAGCCGCTGGTGTACAGGACAGTCAGCATCGGCCAGAGGATGTACAAGGAGAAGGAGGGCTTCGCCGGCCGCCATTACGAGAGTGTACTGAGCGTAGAACCGCTCTAGGCACGACACCTCCACTACCTCCAAGATAACTAACTACATTACACAATATTCTTGATTTATATAATGGGAACTCTTTAAAAAAAACTCTTCCATATGTAAACGAATATGAAATATTTCGTACCACTGCAGCATTGTGAGCGATCATTATCTTACACGCTGAAATATAATTTCAATACCACTTATAACTACTATCTTATCAAATACAACACACTTCTGACGTCCCTACTACGAAAACTCTTGTACTAAAATAGTTTTGGATTTGAAAATATGTTTGTTGTTTCTTCTTCCTGCATGACTGTAAACAATATGTACACAATTTTTTAACTAAATATGTATACTAACTTTTCTTACAGAGGAAAATTTGCATCTGACTAGGATGATTTATAAGCCACTTAAAAGATAAACCTCAAAACATTAACAATTTCCACCTTGTAGTGTTTTAGCGTAACGTCTACACCCTGCATCAGCATCACGTGTTCCAAATGTTTTCTTCTTGCCGTTGTCATTTTCGTCATGTGTTCGCAGGAGCTATGTGACTCCAGCACAACACTTTTAAAGAAATCTTAGAAATATCTATGCTTATAACTATACAAACCGTATGTAAAAACTGACTCTTATCTACAGACGTCTTGCCAGTCATAATGGTAAGTTTATTCCATACACTGACATTTATGTATAAGTGAAAATTTGCCTTGACAAGCACTGAAATCGTTTTCGTATTTTTTTTTAAGAAGAGATGATAAGTATTACAACAACTTTTTTTACGTTTTGTAATATTTCTATTGTTACTTCTTTTACGCATGAATAGCACTCGTTACGACCTTGAGAGTACTAACTTATTCATGTGTATAAAAACTGGTGCTACCAGGAAACCACTACATACTGGTTATGTCTAACGCCGTTTCTATAAACAAAGCATAAACATTAAATTGTTCATTTGTCGCTTGGTGGCCTCAACGCCTGCAGTAGTTTACTTACCTAGGCACGAAAGGAAAGAAGCAAAACCAAACCTCCCTTCTTTTGTGAAGATCCCTCAGAGCATTGTCGGTTAGAAAGATTGAATTCCAGATTGAGAGTAAGGAGCTGATTTGATTCCTTAAAACTATTTATATAAAGGAGCAGAAATCATTTCGATTAAATTCCTAATCCAAAGATCTGCTCTCCTCCTAGCAGTCTATGTACCACATCGGAGAGTGAGGTGACCATGTTTGAAAAATGTCCTAAACTATGTGCGGGGAAACCATTATCCATAATCGCAGTGTAATTTCTCATGACTTGTACATTGTTTTAAGACTTCTGCCAATGGGGAAAGGGAACAATATGAGTCCAAGTGCATGCAAAAAATCCCCACACACTGAATAAACTCTGGCATTAATTAAGAGGTTAGTAAAAAAGCCATCCTCCTGAGCATCGAGAGTTTACCAAATGACTTGGTGAGAAATTGTCTTATCCCAACCTTAACACACAACACCCTCGCATGTAGACAGTAAGTAATTTGCCAGCGATAACTTGTGTATAAATGTATATAGTCCCAAACTGCATTGACACTTATGAAACGTCTACTGCATTCCTGAAAATTTCACGACTTCGTAATACATAACACAACACAAATACACACAAAATAATGAACTAATGTGCAATGAAATAGCGGTAGGTACGCAACTCAAGTGTTATGTTACACCGATTAGAACCTGAATATGCAGACATAAGACAACTCACAGAATAAAACAATTTCGGCACTAAATTAATTAGAAATAATAAGAATGGGAGAGAAGACATGAGTATTATTGAATTGGAAAATAGTGATATTTTGTAAGGGAATTTAAAAAAAAAAACATGAAAAGCATTGTAAATATTAATTTTTCAAAATCAAGTAAAGTTACAAAAAATCCAATAAAGTTCCAAATAGCAAGATTTCATCTAAAAACTTTATGTGTTTTTCGGTTAGCTGGAAAAACTAAGTTTGGCTTGCCCAAAAATTACGTTAATTGGATTAAGGACATTTTGAAATCTTGGCATAGAATTAAATGAGTTAGTGAAAAAAATTATTAAATTTGTCATTTTAATTTATAGTGATTAACAATTATTATTAGTTTAAACTAAGTGGGCAAATAGATTAAAATAGCTCAGACTCCTCTTAACTCATTTTCTCACTTATATGCAACAAATAATTTCGCTGACATACACCGATGAACACCATAGAAAAATCTTTCGACGAATCGAGACGGAAAATATTATATAATCCCTTGATGTTCTCTTCTGTATTTGCAGTTTTCCCTAAATAAGACTCTCGGGCGTCAAATGCCTTGCAGTGTCCTTGGCACTAAATAAGTTACTCGCACGTCAAATCACTCGTATCTGAATCAAAACAAATGCGCAGCTGCAGTCCGTACGGACCCTCTTCTTGTCAAATCCCACCGCGCAAGTCTTCTGTTACTTAGGGCGGCCTGTATTTAATACCGGAGTCATTAAATAATTAAACATTTCCTGCCTGGGGAGACTACATCCAGCCTCCCTGGTCCTGCGCCGAGTAATCAAACATGACTTGTCATCTTGGCCGTTGTTTTATAAATAAGTGATCATTTATATATCAATTCAATTTTCAAGACAGATGAGCAGGCGCCCGGATCAGTGTTACTCACTACTGGTTGCACAGCAATGTCACTAAATGCAGCCAACCTTCTCTCAAAAAGTCAAACAATCTCTTATCATGTCCTTCACATAAACATTTTTTGGGAATATTTAAAACCAACAGAAATTACTTATTAAACATCCAAAACAAAATGACTGATAAATCACATTTATAATAATAGTGCAGTGTGTTAAAACAAGCCTTTAATAAAAAACACTGGCAATTATATTAGTTCAAATAAATCAAACATAAATAAATATTAATTAAATTTCCACACGTTACAATGCATAGAGGATGGGGAAAAAATGTAATCGACAAACTCCGGGAAGTTTTACGGGACACCATAGCAAACGCTGTTTTTGAATGTCATATTTCCTTGTGGCGCATTGTTTTGCGAGGATACCATATTTTAATGTAGTTAAAACAGTCCATTATCATTTTTATCCTTAATTGTCTTAAGAATCTAACAAAATATTTGTACATCTCAGTCAGTTAGAAAAGGGCTACAAAAATACATAAGGGTTACGTCGGCAGAACAATGAATGTCTTAATGTGGTGCAAAACTGCAGGATTGTCGCTAATTTTCCTTGTTGCAATTATCCGGGCCACAAGATAATCTGATTCAACTGGAGTTGCGTAAACAAGAGCACGCATCTCTCCCAACACACACAATTCGAGAGGTGACAAATCAGGAGACTGAGGAGACCATGGTCCAGGACCATCTCTGCCAATCCACTTTCGTGGATATTTTTTGTTTCAATTGCCCACTCACATGACGACTATAAATTGTGCGTGCACCCCAACATGCTGGAACAACATTTGTAGGTTTGTATCAAATAGCACGTCTTCCAAAGAGTTCTAGGAATGCCTCAGCTGGAGAAGTGTAGTAATGGTTGCCATTTAACCACCTGGAAGACACAGTCAAATAAGACCGTCGTCAACTACACCTGCCCGCACATGCATATAGAACCTATCTTGACGTGGGCGCATAAATATGGCCTGGGGATAAAATTCACTCCACACGTACGAATTGTTAATGTTGACAATACGTACGCGACCGAACGATGCCTCACCTGTAAAGAGCACAGAATACGGACAGGTAGGGTGCATTTGACACTGTTCCAGATACCACTGGGAAAATGATACTCATTGATGATAATCGTCCGGTTCCAGGTTGTTCACGCTGTGCATGTGAAATGGATGCAGCATCTGATCACGAAGGACATTTCTAACATTCGTCTGACTCGTTTCAGTATTACTCGCATCTGCACGAGTACTGATGGAAGGATTTCGCTCCACGTGTCATCCGACTATTTCTTCAAAGTGCAAAGTTCTCCCTGTGCGAAGACGCCCTTGTCTAGATGATCTGTTTAACGATCCGAACTCACGCAAAAGTTGACACGCAGCAGCAAACGTCGAATAATGCGGTTGCGATATTGTTGATACACACACTTTGAGACTCGCTGATGTGGTTCACTACTTAGTACGTACCAACCATATCAGTTAGCTCACTCCAGGCGTATCGCTCCATCTGACTTACGCAAGCACTGCACTAGGTCCAGATGTATAGCTAAATGCGACAAGTTGCGTATTCATTAGAACTGAGGAGCGCATACGCCTCCAAATGGTTTTAAAAAAACTCTTATGGCAATAAAGGATGATGATGATGGTTTGTGTTGACTGTATTATGATTTGTTGTCCTCGCAAAAACAATTCCCCACAGGTGAATGTGAAAAACATGTTTGTTTTCGTGTGCCGTGCAACTCCTGGTGTTTGTCGGTTAATTATTTTTTATCGTGTATAAACATAGGGCACCATAGGAATGGTGGTACGGTGAGTCCGTCAAATGTATTCTCAATGGAAGCTGTGTGGCTGTGACTGTTGCTGTGGCTGGTGGTCTTTGGCTTGACTCGGATGAGCTCGGCAGTCTTCGGCTCGACTCAGGGGGTGCCGAGAAGACCTCGACTCGGAATTTTCAAACATATTTGAAGTTACTCGGCAGTTAGGACCACTAACCCTTTAAGCACACATGTATGTTTTTGGGAGCTGGTAGCCATGTTGGTTTCTTAGGCAAACGGCATATAAAATAGTTATTCAATTTTTTTGGGATTTTTTTTTTAAATCAACATTAAATATCATGTATTAAATGGTGCAGAACGACTATCTGTATTAACTGAACTGTGCTTTAACAATTTTTCTTTTGATTTGTATTTTTTGTATTTGTAATTTCAGTAGTGTATTTCGTGCAGCTTAATTTTGACATGCTCCATATCCCAAACTTAGGGAACAAAGAATGCGCTATAGCAAATACATAAATCAAATAAAGTGTGTTTTTGTAGTGGAAGGGGGAAACAGGTTTCTGTTATTTGCGTGTATAGGTAGGGGGTTCTAAGTTTGCTTGAGTTGAGACGGGACGCTGAAGGCAAAGATAAGTAAGGTGTGATGGGCGCCATCTGCTCAGTTGTGACTCGCAGCAGCAGGAGAGTAGAGTGTGCGGCCGACGGGGCAGGGTGTGGAGTTGTCGCCCGCTCACTACTTGTCTGTTGCGAGAGATGTAATCGATGGCCAGGGCTGTAGCCTACTGTTGCATGAGTATCGATTATCTCCTGATTCTCGACAGATAACAGCGTGGTGGCATTGGTACGGGCCGTTCCACACGCCCGACACGGAGACCGTAAAGTCGTGAGTAGTGATGATTCCCTGCCAGGTAAGGTGACCCGATCACGCAACAACATGCCACGGAAGTCTCGAAGGATTTATCGTTGACAGACGTGATCCATTAACAAGCTACACGGATCCCGGGCTTCGGCAGCGCGGGTGGGCTTTGCCGTCAAAGTACTCAAAGTGGGTTTGACAGATTGTGTCAATGATGTAACATAATGATAACTACAAAGAGAAAAATCCCTAATTATTAAATAATAAATTAAACGAAATCTATAACTAACTGTTAAACCAGTTGAAAAATAATATATAAAATAAGCAAATAAATTAATAAATCCTATTGAATAAACTTCTAAAATCAAATCCTTAGAATAAAATCCTGATATAAAAGGTATACCGCATAAAACCCCTGGGAGCAGTGCCAGTATGCGAAGGTAAATACTGCCCGGGGAGAAAAGCAGCTACATTCATTTTCAAACGAAAAAAAGAAACTATTACTATTGCAGTGATGTAACAGGTGCAGAGTAGATGAAGTGCCCGGGTGGCATGACGCAGAACTACTTGGCTTGCCTCTGTAGTGCCACTGACTCTGGGCGTTTGCGTGTCGCCCGAGCTCGGATGGCAGGGCACGCTACGACAATAAACAACTGATACAACTAGATACTTCAGATATAGTCGTCCCAGCATATGTTTGGCGTTTACGTTTATCTCAGCAAATATATACCCTGAGTAAACAAATTTCTGCCAGAAGAGAGAAAAAATAATTATCTAAGCTCGTAAATGTGTTGTTTGTAATAACACTACGTGTATTATAAAAGGAGAAATACTGCGAAGGGGGTAAAAAAAATCGAATTTTAGAGCTGGCCTGCACCTTTTCCGTAAGAGATGGGAGGAAAGCAAAGCCGTACTGTCGTAGCCTTATCTGTGACCTTTGACTGCGTGTAATCAAGTCCCGCTGTAACACATCCAGTTAGCAGAGGAAAGCGTGACGTCAGGAGCACTGCGCGCGACAGTTCAGCGCCTTGCGCGTAGGGGCGACTGGGCGCCGGGCGCGCGTGTTATTATCACCCGTATCACTGCGCCTCGGACACGGGCAAAAACCTGGGGTCCGCGTACCTTTACGCAGAAGTAGACACAGCAATATGACGTACTATGCAACTGTAATGGCATTACATAAGCATTTATATGTTTGTTTGTTTAAACATTAAAAAGGTGAAGTGTTATGGCATGATCCAAAGCTGATGCATAATTTTAATATTAAAAGGGCATATACAGAAAGTATAATGAAGTATTCTAATATGTTTGATACATAAAAAATTTATAAAATTTAGAAATTATAAATGTTAAGTAATGTTCGGAAGAGTGCCGAGAAGGTTCGAAGTCAGAATCTGAAATGTTAATATTTAGTCTTTCTATCCAAATTTTATTCACACAATGAACGCATAAAATAATGTTGTTGAACAGCTTATAAATAAGAACAAATTTTTTAAAAACAGTTAAAATTGCAGCAACAAATATTTAAACAGAAATTTTTAATATCTTGACCCGTCTCTATTATGTCACATAAATTAATTTAGTGTTGGCCCACAGTACATTATTTACTGAATGTTCTTATATAGTGACTTTGGGCCTGAAATTGAATATTTTTAGTCGGGAAAAGTTTATTACACATTATTGTTTAATAATATGAATATTATATTTAATAATTAGTATTAATGCTACTATTATATTAGAATCATAATATATAATATAAATATATTACATGTTACTAATATTATTAATTACATAAAACACAATATTTATATTATGAATAATATTGCAATTTGTACTATTATATACAATATTACATATTAAAAGTAATAATTTCAATTTAATATTGACTCATATATTAATATTTATGAAATAAATATTTATTAATTATTAATTTTGGTAAAAATTAATTATTAAGGGCTCTTTACCGTCGTGCTAAAACAATAAAATGTAAGTTGTGATACAATAACGATGTAACGTAACACTGACTTAACGTAATGTGAGAGAGAAAGATGACCAGTATACTTCTATGTACAGAAGTGTGGAGTTGCGGCAGCTGTTACGTGTAACGGTTTTTCTGGGTAGTGTGTCAACCCTAGCTGCGCAGTCACGATTGTGCGAACTGAGCACGAGATTAGTGTGCTGATTGCAAACCGTAATTATTTATCCTTTAACTACTCGGTAACACAAAAACAATGCGAAAGATTGGAATTAAATTAACGGTAGTGATGCATGGAGGTAGCCAGACTGGTTAAATTGCCCGGCCCCGTCCAGACTGTACATATGAGTACACACATACTTGCTCTTACCGATATGAAGTAAAGTGCACTACTTGTACACACAGCAAAACTGTAGTCTGGTAGCAAAATAGGACGACCACATACATAAATAGGAACACTTGCTGTGACTACTCAATGACAACTATGGGCGACTGTGATAAAAAATATCTGGATGTTTAATTGTGCTCCGAATCAATTGAATTCTACCACAAAAATAAAATACTCAATCCAGATGGTCCTATACATTATGAAATGATTTGTGGCTCCGACAAAATTGACAATATAATTGAAAAATTCTGCCCTGGAGATGGTTACGAATTAGTATTAAAATTTTCAAATTACACAAAAAGAAAACTTTAAAAATTCGTCCAAAAGTATTTACTTTACTTAAAAGTAGAGCAGTAAGATAGCGGCAGAGCAAAGATTCAGTTCAGGTTTGCCTTGGTAAATGCAGTAGAAAGTCATTTACGTAAGGAAACACCTTGGTGGCGTGAAGGATGTTCTAGAATGTTTACTAACGGAGTTGAGTGAAACATTTTATTTGGTGATATCTTAGCTGTATTTAGTGGTCAAAACTTAGGATTTTGAAGGCCTTGAAGTTCTGGATGATCAGGTGCGCCGACGGGGTATCTCTCCCTGGGTGACGTCTTCCCTATATGTAAGCACGCCGCTGACTGTGCTAGCGTACAGTCAGTGGTTTCTTAACGGACGTCGCACGAGTTATAGCTAACCTCTCTGAAAACTACACCGAGGGAGACTATAAAGGCCTACTTATTGCTTATACACCTCGCCTCTTCGTTTCTATTAGACGGCCTGCAATTTCAGGGATGCGAACAGGGATTTCCCTATGAAAACATATTTTTCAAATCTAGTGCGCAGCCTCCCCGGGCTGGCTGCTTGACGCCGCGTAACAAGATCACTGTCTCCCTTCTCGAAAACTTAGCTTAAGAACGTTCTTTAAAAACTAGCCAATCACCAGGGTTACTATTCAAAATCATTTGTACTGCCACTTAAAACTGCCCCAACGATCAAAAATGCAAAGAGCCATATAGCCTTTTAAGAACATGTACACCATGTAAAAACGGAAAGACAAATAAATATGCTACCTAGAGAAAATACTGCCAAAAAAAAAGTATTAAAAGGACTCTGTTTAAAAACAAATTAATATCTCTTGCCATATAAAAAAAAGTCATATTGTGTTTGTTAAAAATACAACTTACTAGTTAATAATTATTTATTCATAAGGATCAAAAAGCATGCGCTAGAAGGTGACGTTTGAAATTGTAACACGCCTCTTTTACATGACGTACAAATGAACTGAGTTTGGCTTGACTGTTTCCAACTTCGTCCCAGCATCGTGTTAACGCTTAATTTTTTCAAGTCATCCTCTAACAGGACATAGGTGTAAAATACAAAACTCCCAATAACATAGCATTTTCCCTCCATTCATCCATCAGTGAAACACTTTACCGTCAGAAGATGAATTATATTATTACCACGGCCATTTCTTACTCCCTAATGTTTGTGAAATCGAAACAGACAGAAACTGCACACTGCACACCGTACACTGCACACTGCACACTCCACACTGCGCACTGCACACTGCGCACTGCACACTGCGCACTGTTTACTGCACACTGTGCATTGTACACTGCACACAGCACACTGCACACTGCGCACTGTTTACTGCACACTGCGTACTGTTTACTGCACACTGCACACTGCACAGTGCATACTGCACACTGCGCACTGTTTACTGCACACTGCGCACTGTTTACTGCACACTGCACACAGCACAGTGCACACTGCACACTGCGCACTGTTTACTACACACTGTGCACTGTACACTGCACACTGCGCACTGCACACAGCACACCGCACACTGCTCAGCGCACAGCCTCCAGCCTGTGACCATGGAGACGATCTCCTGTCATCACCTCACTCCGCTACGGCATACACTTAATGTTTCTTCCACTTTAAGAAGTCCTCTAAACCGTAATCAGTGATAAAGTTCAGTGTTTAAAAATCATTTAACAGCACCTGACTTATTCAGCTGCCTCTCCAGTCAATTTAAATGAGGTATTTATGAAAAATATGGTAGTTTTCCTTAGCTTATTGATTCAATGACATTTTCCCTGATTTATTGAACTTTTCATTGGGTTTTTTAAAGTGATTTGTTTTTTGACTGTTGGACCATTTAAACAATGTGTATCAAATTAAAGGACAACTCATAAGAAAATATAAATTTTTTATCTATGTTTCATCTTTTATAATACCATTGTACGAGGCAACAGGTACATTCAGTCATAATCGTCATTGCGTTCAATTAGAAAGTTTACACTGCATTGGTTGGGGTGAAGTAAGTGCATTCATGCGTACTACTTGTTTTACCACTTATTATGATACATATTAAATTGAATACTGAAAGAAAGGACATGCATGTTAGAGCTACATATTTTCGATAGTGTAGGGGAGACCGAGGAGTGTGTGACATTTTGTACGTTTCCTAGCATATCATAATCAGTTATAGTTCAATATCAGAGTTATTTTAACTCAAGGTACTTTGCCTTTTAAACTATGGGAATAAAGTCTCAAAATAAAACAAATAGTCATAATTCATGAGAAACAAATTAAAAACGCAAACACTGTCTAGTGTCACAATTCTCCTACTACCGAGGTAAGTTGTGATAGAGGCTAAGGCAAATTATGACAGACGTACATTTGAGGATTTTATGGAAGAAACTTTTATTGTAATGCTATCGTTGGTGATTTAAATGAGTAATATAAGTAAAACGACATGTGAACACAATTTGTACCTTTTTATTCGATATTTGGTACATACTGCAAACTACAATAACAGTCTTATTAAATCATTATAATCATTTACATTAGTACAACAATTATTGGCACATATTATGAGATCAAGACAAAAATACCGAGCGTTATATAAGCCAGAGTTCCTCTCTCTTTCCCTATTTTATGGCGCTGACGTGCTTTTCTCCCCGTCGCGCAATAATTCTGTCCGGTTTTTGAACCGTTGTTATCCCGGTCTCGTCCATGTGCCATATATATTTAGCATCAAGTGAATACTTGCTTAATATGCCTCTATAATTGTCAAAAAATGCACTCACTTTGGTTTTATTAAAGCTCGTAGCGTGAGCTATGCTTGTTGCCTGAGGTAACCTTATGGACAAGGTTGGATGACGTTTCATAAATAATTTAAGCCATAATTCAACAGCCATTTCATTTTCATACCACAACTTTGGAATCTTTTTGTTATGCTCCTTTGCTAACCTGCAGGCCAAGCTTCTTCTTTCTTTCGTTGTCATTCCATAATTGGAAGCAGCGCAAGTCAACAAATATTCGCATAAAGTTGTCGCATGCAGGTTTAGGGATTAGGGAACGCCGTTGGCTCACATCCATCACCCCCTCACACCACCCCTGCCTAGCGCACTTCGCTGGCGCCTACGAGACGGCACGTGGGACCACAGGCAGGTGGAAAATTTCGGTACACGTGGAGCTGAAGGGAACGCCTTCCCCTCCCACCCCCCTTCGTCTTCGTACGCCCCTACCCGCCGGGAGATCTGTTGAGAGTGCAGGGCTTTCTTGAGTCATCAGCAAATAATCCGGTGTAGTTCGCCTGAACGCAGTAAATNGGGAACGCCTTCCCCTCCCACCCCCCTTCGTCTTCGTACGCCCCTACCCGCCGGGAGATCTGTTGAGAGTGCAGGGCTTTCTTGAGTCATCAGCAAATAATCCGGTGTAGTTCGCCTGAACGCAGTAAATACGCACCGCGGCAGAAATACCTGACGAGATGTATTAGTGCCGAGGTATTACCCCCGCCCCGCCCCTCCAAACCTTCAGATACGAGGACACGTGTGTTGGACGGCTTGTTAGGCGTTCTTCCACTTCACCCCTCTTACCCCCTTCCCTCCCCTAAAATGCGCCACGTGCCGCCGATTCAGGGCAGCGGCTGGCGTGTATAAAAACCCCTTTCCAAGAATAGGAGGGAGTCAGTAATATCGGGTACGTCAGGCAGTCATATCGGGGCAGTTGTTAGTTCATCTTCACCGCCGAGAGACGTCAGTTCGAGCAGAGAGTAAGTCAGTACAACAGTTACTAAGGCCGGGATATCGGAACCCGGCCACGTCCGTCAGCCGCATCATTAAGGGGTCAGTCATATAAAAACAGTTGATCATCACCGGGCCGCGGGGAGAGTTGCGTGAGTACGAGTCCGAACAGCAGTCCAGGGAGACGCAGCACCGGCGGGCCTGCTTTCAAGGCCTACCACTTCGCTGGAACTCATTCCCAGATGACAGACTACCCACACTCACCGANCCCACACTCACCGCTGAGTTAAGTATAGAATTCGTCGTCCAAAGAAGCCCCACTCAACCACGAATTCGCCCCGTGAATACGAGTAAACAAACTATGACAGTACCGCAACTCGAAAGTTTTGATGTTGTGTATTTGTGAATATACACGAGACAATATATTCGTACTTCAAAATACAACACAACAGTGATAGTCTACCTCATTATAATACCCGCAACCTCCAAGCACTTTTTAGTCGGTGCCTGGACGACATTAACTCTGACCAGATAAGCCACCATGNGACATTAACTCTGACCATATAAGCCACCATGTCTTCTACAGTGGCGGTACCTGCGTTGAGTTAATTTACTACCCAACGTGAGGCCTAGATAAGCCTGCAATAATATACCTCAAGTTCAATTGACCGCCTACCATGAGGCCCAGTATAACAGGAATAAACTCACGCGAGCTGCGTCAAAGTCTTTTCTTCCTCGTCGGTAGAAATTGTCTGCCTTTGGTACCTTACAGATATAAGTTTCAGTGCTGGATTTTGTTCTAGAGATGTTTTCTTTTTATAAATCGAGACAGTGACATGTAGTTTAGACTATACGAACTAGCAGCAGTTCGAAGACTCTGCCCTCGTAAAGTCACCTCTTCATAGGCTAGTTCGTAAATGCCTCTACTGGCCAAGCCCCTGTTCGTCTTCCGCACGTATTGGTTAGGCATCCTAAAACAATAAAATAAGCCCTTTGTATGCAAAGCCACACCAAGCAATACGTTTACAACCAAAACAAACTAGTTGTGAGTATACCAAGGCGAGTTGTGACAGCTTGTCACAACTCGCCTAGGTGCATTTTCTTCCGAGCTGACGTCGTAAACAGAATACCGCCCCGCACAGGTCACCGACGCGCACTGCGTCAAGCGGGGGTTCGACAACGAATGAGACGTGCGACGTTGCCAGCTCGCTAACTACCATAGGTTCTGAGTAATCGGCTTTGTCACAACTCACCTCTGTCACAACTCTCCTCGGTCTCCGCTACTATAAAAACATATTTTTCTTTTAGCAGTCAACATTGTCTTGGAAGCTCAATTGGCAAAGTAAATGGTCTCAAAGTAGAAAGCTGTAAGTTCAAGCCCTGGACATCAGAAGTTTTTTTTACTCTTTTTATAAACTTCTAATTGCATAATATAAACGTTCCCTATCGAAATACATTTATCAGTGAAATTGATTTACTAAACCTCCAGTGGTTTGCCACTGATTCTAAGTCGAGCCTTTCTCAGTTATTGAAGTATTTGAATTTCGCTGCGTTTCATTAGTTTTCGACTGACTCTAGTATAGAGTTTATGTTTTCGCAAATTTCAACTACTCTAGTAATTAATTTGTTATTTCATATTTGCCATTAATATATTATTGGTTATGCAAATTTTCTCCGTCAGTGACAATGCTGAACATCGATGTGTGATGTTATGCTCACTTGACTGTTTTAATTTACTGTGATATCAGCAATTATTAGGCACTGTTGTAATTTTCTCATTCCAGAGAACTAAATATCAAGAAATGGGCGTGGCTCATCGTTCTACGGAAATAACTTTGAGTTTCTAAGCCTCCCTCTGCAATCAGAAATAGCAAGTACCGTACACTTGTATCTTTCTTATAGAGATACAAGAGCCAGAGTTATCCCGGTACCTCAGATGTCTCTCGTATTAAGTTCGCAAAAATACCCAACAATAATAATTTTACCATATCTATGAATTACAATATTATTTAAGAGCTACAATTAATTTTACTGTTCCTATTAAATTTATGTATTTTTATCCCCACTTTATTTTAAAATAAGGTATGGCATATGGAAAATGTGTTATATAGTCCAGGTGTGAAACGCATCCCAGTTTCGCTTCTTTCACTGACCTCTTCTGAAGAACATATATTTTGCAAAACTCGGAGAAAGGAAAATATTAAATAGTTATGGAAGTTTTTGTTAATAAAAAGAATACTTTCAAGGATGAAATTATTTTTTAATTAAAGTTACAAAAAGTACGACACTTAAATCTCACAACTTTGACTAATAAATGGTATTATCTCAAAAATATATACAAAACATTTTTACACGTGTTTATCCATTACCCATCTCACGGGCTTGTACTTGGTGAGGTTTGAGTGGTTCTTTACGTGGAGGTCTTCACAGCTGATGAGGCTAGAGTGAGGTGATTATGGAGCAGCGTAGGAATGCAAGGGCGGAAGAAAAGAGAGATATCCGAGAAAACCCGCTGACCAACGGCATCATCCAGCATGATTACCACTTGTGGATGTCCGGGAATTGAACCTGGTTCACCTTAGTGGGAGGTGAGTGCTCTGGCCACTGTGCCACTGCGGCCCGTAGAAAAAAAATAGTGACTACAGTGCATTTTGTTTATTATCCTGTATCAGAACGATAGTTCCCTACAAAGACAAAAGTGTCATTACAAAAAGTAAATATTAAAAATATTAGAAAACCATTTTGAGAACTTAACAGGGCGTTTAATTTAATATTGACGAGACTGGTAAGAAAGACATATGTAGTCATTACATGAAGAGTGTTATTGGAGAATAATACCTATATTCAAATATCTGGCTAGTAATGAACAACATAATAACAAAATCTTGTAATAGAAAACTCTCACGGAGAGTCGATTACGTCTTCGGGGACCTCGAAAGTCAATTTGAATATGGCCACAAGTATTCATCGTCTAATTTAGATAATTTTGCTCTTCTCTTATATCGCAAGAGCTTTAGGCAATATTTTCCATGCAATCTGATTACCATTACTAAAAACAAACTAACAAACCAAGTTTAAAATTTTGAAACGTTTGTATTATCTTATTATCTAAAGGAATTTTGGTGTCTTTCGCACACATTTTTTTATCAATATTAAAATAGCCTGCACATTCCATCAGATAAATAAATTGTTACCGATACACATTCATCATACTGATCGTTACTTATAAATTATTATTGTAATACTTTTGGCTTTACTCTACAAAGCAACAAAATTAATTTAATGTTTAAATGGCAAATTAAACATAACATACCGGATGTCTTTATTGTAAAGGAGATCGAGTAAGTAAAGAGTTAGGATTCCACTATACGATAATAGTTGTTTGTGTGGAACCACTACTTTCTCATATCGTGCAAAACACAAATTAACAGACCAATTAAATTATAACATTTTCTGGCTGATACCATTATAGAGCCCAAATTCAAGCTCAGTTGGGCTAAATAATAAATGAATGGTGGAAACTACAGAACGAACCACTTTTCTATACTCTTTGGTATAGACTATACAGTGCAGCTGCCGATAAACTTTAATTTCTAACAGCATTTTCAGTTCTTTATTTTTGCGCTACCTTATCTATGGAATCAACATAAGGACATCATCCTTGTCTAAGGCATGCGTTTGTACAGATATTGTCTAAATTTTCAGAGTAAACTTACTTCATCATGAATGGCTTGAAGCGAGTAAGTAGAGTTAATAATTCAATCAAGCAATTAATATAAGGAATTGTTTAATTGTTTCAGGACTTTTCAGCTTTGTAACAGAACGTTTCATTTTGCTTGACGGTAACCTGTCTGGCGCCAAACATTATTTTATTCCTTAAAATAGCTCTATTTATTACGGCATATGTATAAAGAGACGTTTTCCATTATCTAACGTGCAACTGAAGTGAGAACTTGTGCTCATTTGTGTAGGAATGTCCTGCTTGAATCACACAGCTCCGATAAGCCCATGATAGGTCCGACAAGGCAACTGAAAAGGGATAGCACGACAAAATATGTTACCACACGACTAGCAGTACTGGAAAAGAAAGGATTTCTATTTTTGTCGTGTCATGCAGAACGACAAACAGAATGTACAATATTGTAAAACGAAATAGTTCAACAAACCTTAAAGGAGAAAATTTGTATATCGCACGCGAAAAATAATTGGCCACATGCGGGACTAAACTGCAAAAATTAACACCTGCACTTTGTTGTGCTTTAATGCATTCGTTGTCATCATCATATGTTAAAAGTTTTCATTCTGTTGAACGCCTTTTAATCTAGTTTATTCTCTAAGCACCTTGTAAATAACGTAGAAAATTGTTTTCCTTCGTGTGGACTGCTGTGCTCTAAATGGAAGCAGTAACTTTAGAAATGTTTTTGTCGTTATCTTATTGGCGCTTCCTCTGCGCGTCGTGTCGTGCCTGTCGGAGCTGCAGTATGTGATTCCCGAATACGTAATAAGACAAAACCTCCTGTTTTCTAAATAAATGCAATATGAACGTGCATGCAGCTCGAAAAATAAAATCTGATTGATGGGGCTAAATACAGTTCGGCTAGCATCCCTACTGCGTGTCCTCGTATTGTTAAAAGCTATCTCCGAATTTTGATAGTCACTGCAGGACTTTACATATTAAAGCAACGTATTTTATATAATGGGATTCATGTAAATAAGAATTCCTCACCCTATTTTAAGAAGGTAGGCTCTACTTTTCTCAAAATAAATATAGGCAAATTGTTACATCATTACCGTTATATAGTCACACATGAGATCACACGGAAAACGGTATATTTCCAGAGTTTTTTTAGAATTTCATACGTTTGACAGATTGACGTTCTTATATATGTGCGAACGTTATTTATTTTAATACTTCCCATAGAAATATACAACTGTTAAATCCACAATAAGAAAATAATTTAAGCACACATATAAACCATGCAATTTTTTTCAGGTGTATTGACATAGTAGATTCATTCTTTCCTTTGGTCATGTGTATGTAGGAATATAATTATAATTATTACGTACAACACCTTGGCGAATAAAGAAATTAATTTTTTTCTGCTATGAGATGTCTTGTTTTTTTAAAGTTTGTTTTTTAGTGGCAATTAATGTATCGTGTCCGTTCCTCGCAAAAAAACAATAAATGCAATGGTAAAATAGTGTAAAAAGTTGGCCTTAACATGTTTTACTGGATACGCTTTTACGAGCCATCGGCACACAACTCAACCTTAAACGCTGACACACGAAGTATGTGTGTTGGCATATATTCATGGACGAGTGTTCAAACACGCAGACCAGTCTAAATTAAGATCCACCGTTATTTGCCCAAGTTAAACAGTGCACAGTTTAAATTTTGAACAATTAAAAAACCCTTTCAGGAACATGGGTTCTGGTATCTGTTACATAAACGTTACTGAAGATGACTTCTAATTTTCTATTGAAAATATCTGACCTATTTCCCGACACTCTGAAAACGAATGTGCTTATCAGAAGAGCCGTATACAGGAAAATAAAACCACAAATAACACACTCGTTCACGTCTTTCTTATTTTGAATTCGACCCCACAATATATTCTTCGGAAAAAAAGGCTTTATAAATCTCAAGAGTAAAGTACCCATGGCCCCTATGAGATAATATTTATACTCTATGCGCCTCCTATTAATAATTTCTAGCATACAATTTTCTTATTAATAACTGTTTATAAATGAAACAAAAACACTTCTATAATATGTTTTAAAAGCAATTTCTTGTAAAAGAAATGTTCACGCCTTAATGTCATGTTTTGTTGTAAGGAAACGTTGCAACTAGTCCTCCCCAGATTAGGATATACATTTGCGGGACGGTAAATTTCTCGCAAATTTCACCTGCAACAGCAGGGTATTATCACAAGCAATGCAACAGCAGGGTATTATTACAAGCAATTCAACAGCAGAGTATTATTACAAGCAATGTAATAACAGTGTATTATAACAAGCAACGCAACAGCAGAATTGTATTGCAAGCAATGCAACAGCAGAGTATTATTACAAGCAAAGCAACAGCAGGGTATTATTACAAACAATGCAGCAACAGAGTATTATTACAAGCAATGCAACAGCAGGGCATTATTAGAAGCAATGCAGTAACAGGGTATTATTACAAGCAAAGCAAAAGCAGGGTTTCATTTCAAGCCATGCAACAGCAAGGTATTATTGCAAGCAATGTAACAGCAGGGTATTATTACAAGCACTCTAACAGCAGGGTATTATTACAAGCAATGCAGAAACAGAGTATTATTACAAGCAATGCAGTAACAGGGTATTGTTACAAGTAATGCAACAGCAGAGTTTTATTATAAGGAATGCGACTGCAGGTTATTATTACAAGCAATGTAATAACAGGGTATTATTACAAGCAATGCAACAGCGGGGTATTATTACAAGCAATGCAGTGACAGGGGATTATGACAAGCATTGCAACAGCAGGATTTTATTGCAAGCAATGCAACAGCAGGGTATTATTACAAGCAATGCAGTAACAGGGTATTATTAAAAGCAAAGCAACTCCAGGGTATTATTAAAAGCAATGCAGTTACAGGGTATTATTACAACCACAGCAACGTCAGGGTTTTATTGCAAGCAATGCAACAGCAGGGTATTATTACAAGCAATGCAGAAACAGAGTATTATTACAAGCAATGCAGTAACAGGGTATTTTTACAAGCAATGCCAGCTAATGGTAATGACTACAGATGCAACTTTGTACTTTTATCCTTTTTGTTGAGGAGACTGCTCTTTAAACCCCAAATATGCATTTGTTAACCATTTACACTATTTTATCTCTTTCAACAAATTTATTACTCTAAAAATTAAAAGTGGCGGCAGTAGAAAGGTTTTATTCCCAGAGAATATATTTACAGAGATACACGTATATGTTTAAATGCTGATTTTGCAGACATTATTTTACTCTGGATAAACTGTAAAAATATTTATCGTATAAGAAAATGAGAAATTATAAAATAAATAATTAATGACAGCGCACTGTGAAGTTAAACTGTGAATTTACCCATAACGCGTAGCGGTAAAGCAGTGCCAAACAAATGTTTTGTTAAGTGAGTTAAGTGAGTCGTTGCATCGTTTAAATTGAGTTGCAGTACTTTGTAACTCTAAGGCTGCGTTCACATGGCAGGCTAAACAGGTAAGTGTGAACACATTTAGGTAGCCGCAGTTAAGCAGGTTCAGTTGAATTGTTTCCGAAGTAAATATTTCCATACGATTAAAACAACAAATAACTGAATATTTATATTTTGCGTATTTTTATACGTTCATGCGGTGTCCTGACTATGATTGTGATGTTTATATTGATTATATAACGATATCTTACATTCCAAACAATTTTATAGACAGGTCAATAAAGTAAAAATAATGTATTTCTTATTTAGTAACTTTTATGTTGATTTTATTTGTATTGCTACACAAATTTACGCTAATATTAGTCTTCATTTATTAGAAGTTTATTGAGGTTGAACAAGCCAATCACAGCTGAGCATATAAGAAGTGTCGTTCTGATATACGTGCACCAGCAACTTAGTTTGAATAAGAAGTATGGGCAATCGGAACACCTTCAGGTGCCGTGTGACCGTGCAGCCGCCGCCTAAACACTCTCCAACCTACAATAAGTGATTCACGGTGAATGGAACCCGTGGTCAGTGCACTGTGTCAAGTACCGCGTGTACCTCAGAGGAGACTCCATACAGAGTTTTCTTTAATGTCGAATTAAGTTAGTGAAAATGTAGAAAGGGGAGCCGAATGTCTCAGCTTTCGAATATTATTGTTATAAGGTTATGTGTCATTCTTACTTTTTCTGCCGTCCATTTTAGTTACTTTGGTACCTGATATTGTACTTTGAATATATGGTTCAGTGGTAACTCTTTATTTCCTACCTTAAAACTAAACAGCTAACTGATAATTCACAAATAAATCGCAAAACCGTGTTATGAATACAAAAAAAGCAACGAAAATTTCTGAAAACACAATAAATCACAACGTCGTATTACGAACACAAAAATAGCCAACATTAACATATTCTAAAGTATTATATATTTCAGAAATCAAACACAAAATCATATTATGGATACATAAATTTTCTTTCCCTGGTTGGGAAAGGACGCAGGAATGCAAATGTTGAGAAAAATATCCATAACGGGGATAAAAGTCAACACCTACCCCCCCTCCACCCCCCAACCTGACTTATATAATGCGGTGACGCGTTTGTGTTGCAGTTGTTCCGGCGTGGAGGCGGCGATGAGAAGCAAGAGGAAGAGCCTACAGTGACTCAAGACGTCCTGTGCAGAACTGAACACCGCGCACCTGGCGATAACTTCAAGTTCCTGCCTCGAGGCAATCTCCAGTCACTGGTCAGTAGCTCCTCGAGTAAACTGTCAAGTGGACAGATATGACTGTGAAGTGAGGTGAATATGGAGCAGCGCCGGAAAGGCAAGGAAGCGGTGAAACGGGACACCCCCGAGAAAACCCACCGACGATCGGCATCGTCCGGCGCTATTCCCACGTGCGAAAATCTGAGGAAAGACTCAGCCGGGAATTGAACCCGGTTCTCTTAGGTGGGAGGCGAGTAGTCTGTCCACTATACCACCACGGCCCTCTAAACAGCTGTGGCGTTGTCTCCCAACAATAGGAAAGTGGGACACCACTACGAACAAAAACCTGTAAAAAACTGGTTTTATTATTTTTGAATTTTGTGGTAATGTTGTGGTTAGATTGTAGTGAATAATTCGTTGGATTGTATTAATTGTCTAAGCTAATTGCAAGAAAATAAAACCTGAAACGAATCTTTAAAAAAATTGCAAATTCAATACATACACAAAGTTGGAAACAAATATACCCCAAAACCATGTAAAAAAAATGCAAAAATTTCAACATATATTACAAATATAATTATAATTTTCCAACATGAATGCAAAGTAGGGAGCACAGTTAATATCGTGACGAGTACCGTCAACAACTGACACAAATACGCATGTATAAAAGGGTCACTCGTAATTTTCTCAGGACTGGGAGCAAAATAGAAGTATACTGATTGGTTTAAAATACACAGACATTTTTCGGAATGCATGAGACAGGTGGCAGCACTGGAACTGCCGTGGCTGGCGCTGGAACGAAACATGTTGTCAGAACTGGCGAAGTTCAGTTGGCAAGAACGGAGCATTTCATCCGCGTTCTGCAGATGCGTGGCGTGACACAGATTAACAGTCGTCGTCAGTTTAGTGCGACACAAGGTGGTCGTATCATGGATGTGAAACACGTGTGCTCGTGGGTGACACCGTTCAAATATCACCGAACGTTGTGCTACAACTGCCAAAAGCATCCTTGGGCTTGAACCAGCCGGAATGGCAACGATATTGCGCGAGTGAAGCAAATGGTTTCGGTGGACCGAATATTAGGTCATCGCCTCGACATTTGGCACTCCCACGTGCACTCGGTCCCGCATGGAGACCTGCAAATGCGGAGCTAATGCGCAATGGAAGCAAACTGATTCACCACCGTCGAGGAATTGTCATTTTACTGCCAGTGCTGAGAAAATGATGGTGGCTATGTTGTGGGACAGCGAAGGCATAATCCTCACTGACCATGTTCCAAAGCATGCTACCATCGCGTCTGAAACATACGAAGATGTTTTGAGAAGAAATCTCATTCTTGCCATTATAATAAACACTAAAGGAACAGCCTTCATTTGTTATTTTCCATCGAAACAAGATTCCTGCTCATGGAGTGATCCTAACTGCTAGTGGTGTTTTTTTTCAACAGTGGCTCACACACTGCATAGCAGCTCATCTTGCAGCCAGGCCGCTCTAGCATCGACGACATGTCCAGTAGACACAACATGCAGCTGCAGAAACATTCTCAGTGGCAACGGAAACATTGGCGCCGATGTTGTGAGAATGTACACATCTACAAGATGATTATGTTAAGAAGTTTCAGATTTTTGCTGTACGTAGTATGTCAGATACAAATTAACAGACCTTAAAATGTTAAAAGTCTCTATATTTAGATATAAACAGCATAGATGTACCGGTTTTCAAATATATCATATCGAAACTGAAAGTATTTATAATAAACCGAAAAATGCTAACAAATAAGACAAAACGTTAAGAAACAGAATATTTAAGAAACCGTACAAACTATCAGTTCGAAGCAACTACGCCAAATGCAAAAATTACAAAATAAAAATATGACAAATATGAACAAGTACGCGAAAAAAAAACACAACGCAAACTACACAATTAACACTACAAGAACCGTTCAACGATTTACAAAATGGGCTACACATATATGGATACGAATAACCCAGTTGTAAATCTATCAAACACAGTATTCTAGAACAAAAAAAATTTTAAAAAAGTAACGAATGACAAAACAAAAAAAAAAAATGCTATATGTTTAAAGTTGATTACAAATAATCCAGTCGAAAACAACATCACACAAAAAGAAACATGAGTTAAAAACGACAACAACGAACAGCCACAATAAAAACTACGTAGTTCACTAACTACTGTTTTTTTTATTATTTTTTTTAGTTCTATTTCGTGAAATATTGCATTTCTGCACATTTATATTGCATGATTGTCGCTATATATTTGTCTTCAATTATTGCACTTTTTATTCAGTATGCTTGATTTTGTTGTTGGTTTTTTGCGTGTTCAGATTCGGTAGTGGAGAAAGTCTTATTAATTTGTGACATTCTTACACATGTATGACTTCGTCTGTCTGCGTATTGAACTGTGTTCTCCTGAGCCTTCGTCTTACGTGACTGTTACAATGAGCATTACGCTCATGTGAACAGGGGAGTTTCCTACCACACAGACACCTTTATGTACATGTAATTCGGTGCCAATGTGGTATTTAGTGCCAACTACATTTACTTCCACGATACGCTTCACCATTCTAATGGTTCGCCTTCAAATTTCCTTTTTTTTTTCGCATGACTTAGTGGGAAAGAATATTTTCTTACCTTACTGCTCCGATAAGAAATAACTTATTTCAAAATAGAACTGCCATGACTCGCGGGAAAGCACCTGAAATTCATTGTGAATCAAATCGTCGCATTATAAAATTGGATCTGTAGTTAAATTTTTTAAATGAAAGTAGTAGAAATTTTTTTGCGGAGAACAACTGGCACCAGTATTACTATCTCTTGAAATTAACTGCATCAGAAATAAAAAAACTGCGCAATTTTGATAGCTGTAGTAAAGTTAAATATGTGGTTTACAATTTTATAACAAATATAATCTGTATTCTGGATTTTATTCAATGTGTGTCAGCATACCCCTTTCATTTGGTAAGTATCAGATTTAACCAGAACTTTCGGAAATGTTTTGTAACAATTAGAGGCAAAATCTAGAAACTTTTGAAGAATGCAACTCATTGATGGACCGCACTCCATCGCTTCTGGAAGTGGCGTATTTAGGACCCTATGTTGTGTCTGCAGGTGCTGGAGAACCTCCACGTCATTGCTGGAGTGGTGACAGCGACTTTTGCAGCTCTCGTCCTGTTGGCTGTTACAGTCTGGCTCTGGAAACGCAGCAGGGACGCAGATGGACATATTGGTACCCTCGTTGAAGCTCAGACTAAGTGATTAGGCCATACGTATGTAAACTTCCTAGATGATAGTGAGGAATGTACGAGTTTACTGTCTCGAAGGGCAAACACACAGTTTTAGCAAACATATGTGGCAATATATCTGTTTTATTCGAAACAAAAACCTGTGCAGATATTCTAAAACTATGACGTACACTAGTTGAAAAATAAAAAAAGAACACCTTGACTGACGCTTCGCAAGACGAACATATCTTCTTCACATAGAGTACAAGTAGTGTATAGGACATGATCACTGGCACAAGGATATCTGACGGAAAGTGTCTGCAGAGGTGCTAAGAGATCGTACAGGTGCTAAGAGATCGTACAGTATTCGTGCGCCCTCCTCGACCAGCAATGCAGGCAGACATTCTCGCATGTAAACAATCATAGAAGTGAGGAATATCGTCCTACGGAAATTCCACTCACATTCAACTTGTTTGCTCAGCTGGGTAAGAGTCGTCAATAGTGCAGGAGATCGGGCCAGACGACATTCAATCCAGTTCTACACATGTTCAATGGGGAAAGATCTGATAACCCAGCTGGTCAGGGAATGAGACGAACATCTTGAAAAGCATGATGGGTTGCACGAGCGAAATTCGGACGAGCATTGACCTGCTGACATAGCGCATTTTCCTTCCCCTGCCAAAGCAGTAGCAGAATGGGTTAGATGACGTTCTGGGTGTTTCATTTACTGGTCCATGCTCCATGTATTAACACCAGCGGTGAACGGCCATTGTATGATATGGCTCCCGAGACCATTAACCGAGGAGTGGATCCTGATTGTCACTGCCGTAGACACTGTGGAACATGCCGCTCACCAGGCCGACGCCGAACACGCACTGGTCCATTGCTAGCCCGAAAGCAGAAGCTGGACTCATTGATGAACCAGAGACTCCCTTTCTTCCCTCCGGGTGCCTCTTTCTCGACACCTCTGGAGACTGGCTGCACGTAGCTGATGTGTGATGGGACGTCGTGATGGTAGACCAGCTTCATGTAAACGACTGCAGATGGTCTTAACACACACTCCTGGGACGACATTACGTCCAGTCTAGTCTGTGGTCTTTGTGCGATCGCAATGTCCACTCGCACAATGCCACGGTCTTGGCTCGCATCCGAACGTCACCGACTTGGGTATGTACAGCTTCCTCTGGTCAATGGTGCCACCAGCTGTGCACTTCTGACACTTCTCGTAGAATGCAGTTTATTGTAATAATGGGGCTCGCCTTCGCCGTGCTGGCGTGTTAAGAAAGTCCACGCGATCCTCGGAGCACAGTGACGCACTTAAACTGCACGCTTCTCCCGACGCTCAACTGCTTACGCCTTTGTACTTTGACCGTCCCACTACAACTCCGCATTCTTCCCCTGCTCTCCACTTATGATCACTTCATGTGCTAATTTGGTTCTTCTCAAAAACTTAAACCATACCGTTCTATTTTCATTTTCCAGTTGTGTATAACAAAAGACATCTGAAACTGGGAATCGCATGCCTCATTATAATCAGTATTTTTTTCTTAAAATATCTTATTAATATTTTGAAGTACCTATTTCTTAAATGTATATTATTAAGTCAAATTAAAATTTAGTATTTTTCTCGTACGAAAGGTTTCTCTTGGAAAGTAAATAAAGTTTATCTTCGAGAAATTGAATAACATAAACATATGTGCAGATCGCACTATTTAAAGGCAGCACAAGAGATTAAGATGCACAAATAACAATGCATGGATCGGAATAAGAATATTATTGCTAATGTTTCTCAGAGAGACGAGCAGTTCGTAAAATTAGGTGGAGTGGCCTATAGTTTTTTAGCTCTGTACTATGCTCCGAAGATGTTTGGAAAAACTTTGCCATGCCGAACGATGATGTATGCACCGTTTGCACAGTTACAAAAGTTTGGGAAATGTCAGGTGTTTGTAATTACGAACGTAAGGTGTTAGCAGTGGAGTGATTATGGTTTCGTGAGTCAGATAATCTTGATTATGGATCGCAGCATCCTATTCATTCAAACTAGGATCATCGCATTGTCCAAGCCTGTATGGCAAGACGAACAGATATGACAGGAACGATTATAGATAGAATAGTACAACCATGCAACCCGTTCTTCTGTAATTTTTTCAAAACAGGGATATCTGTAATTTATCTTCCATACTTACTCTACAACTGAGAATTCTCTCCGAGTTATTCGTCAATTTACCTCGTAAGAACTGTTACAAAAACTTGCACCAATTGAGGTGCAGAAGGAATTTGACGACGCAGCAACCTTTCCCATTTACATCACCATGTGAAATGTTTATGCAACTCTATTTATAAGAATAAGATTTTTCTCATCTGCGATTATTTCCACCGTAAGTTACAGCCTGCATCGCTGCAAGAGGAAAATATACAAATTGCTTAAAATTTTCACCACTACCCAATGCAGAATATATACGTTTCAGTTCGGCCCGATTACATTTATTTTAACGGTTTGCTACTTTCTGCATGATGACATATTGTTAATTTCTTTTGAGAAGGGTTTCGTATGGCCCTTTTTACTAATTTTCCGTAGAGTGTTTTCTGCATCTACCGATTTCTTATCACTCTGTCTCCACGACCATGGATTATCATTGCTGGATTTTTAATGCCATCGCTTTATTCCTTTAGTTATTTCTGGATAGCGACTAATCAAAATAACACCATAAACTTGCCTGCTCTTCAGTGTTGACGGGCATGGCTGTACTTCGTGTAAATCAACATAATTAAATACTTTAACTGTATAATCAATTAGACCGCATAGAATATACTATGCAATTACAATGTTACAAAATTTTTTATCAGAATATTTTGTTTGGGTATCAAAACATGTGTACAAATTTTCAGAGGATATGAAAATTGCCAGCGTAAGTATACTTTCATTACGTTCGTTCATTTTGTAAATTTATATCCTGATACGCATGCCAGAGAATCGGTTAAGAGATTAAAGGTTAGAAGATCATATATACATAGATTATGTCATTTTCTGCAGTAATGTTATTGTTTTCCTAGGAAAGATAACATTTCCAGGTCACAATAAAATGTGTAACTAAAATCGCATATTTTCTATGACTGCAAGCAGAAACAGATAGTAGTATGCTTATATCCTTTCAATCAAATAAAATACCTGAGTTTTCATGCATTCCATAGCAGTATATAATATGTACCAGAAAAATTACACAAAGCCTGTACAGCAGATTTAACAATGTAGATGCATGAGTCTGGTTGGCTTTCAAGACAAACCAGGAAGATATGAAATAATAAACGCAGAAATTACACTGCAGTGACTTATGAAGTACCATGTTCCATTCATAAATTAAGAGTTTGAATGTTCTTGATAAACTAACAAAAAAATTGGATTTATTAATTTTCATCTAATACAGATTTACGAAAACAAGCGAAATAAAGCTTTGAGCTTCTTGGGTTGGAAGACTTTATTCTCCTGGCTTTGCTAATTATAAGGATCAATTAGGACAAATGTTCCTATTTTGCGATTGATCTGCCAGTTGGCATATTTTAACAGATGTAACTTCTGCGAGTCAGATGTATTGATAAAACGTAGTTTAGGGATCTCACACACATGGCCACCCATGTATATTATGAGATCACTCATCTTTAAGGCTTAAAATGAACATCTTGATAATAAAGTATGTCAGTGTATAAGGGTGTTGAATTTTCTTGTGAGATTAGATATTATGTAATCACGCCCCAGATATTTAGGAAATTATTTAAGCCAATAGAATAAATATTTTTATATAAATAATTCAAAATAATCCTTTTGTTCTAAATAGTAACCCATCGAATTCTTTGGAAGTTAAAGATTAAAAAATATAAATTATAATGGAATCTCAAATACACCATTGAGGTACGGAACACGAGTGATAGTTTATTGATGTAAAATTAAATATTTCATATGCAATTATGCTTAAGTGAAATATCTTCCATGAAAGAGAAATGGGAAAATCACATATAGTAGTGAAAGTTAGAGAATTTTCTGGCCTAGAACTATGTTTGCAAGAAGATCGAAGTAATGAATGGTGCGTGGTAGCAGAGGAGACATTCCAACAACTAAATCAAGGAAATTAAATCTCTTTGCAAACACAGTAAAAATGGTACAATACGCTGATCTCCTATCGTTGAATATCAGCACTGTAGAATATTTTCTGGATGATGGATCCACAAATAAAAAGGGGAAGGAAATTTTTATTATAGTTTTTTACTGCCTTACTTATGAAGAAGGCTGTGTTAATTAAAACAATTATATAATATTAATTGCACTAGATAATAATTTTTGAAAATTTTACCTAATTTATGAGCTTTTGAAACCTTTCGCCAAGTTAAAAATACCACTAGTATAACACCTATTTAGGGCAGTAATAACTGTAAATTAGTTAAGCGTTTTCGAATGTAACATGGCTGTTCGCTTCCTTGCAGGAGAAAAAAGAATCGGGCTGTAACTGCGAAACCACCAGACATAGAAAAAAGCATTCCTGATGAACAATTTGGCATGGATGTTACTGTTCCTGAGGATTCACTAGAAACGAAAATTACTGAGCTTGGTAACCCACCATACTTCTCTGTGACTGAGCTTAAGAAGCCGATTGGCGTGGAAGTGACTGCACCAGTTGAAGTAGTCAAACCAGAAGCAAACACCATTGATCATCCTATACCAAAGATGGTTGGTGAACCTGGGTCACTGAAGGCCACTGTGAAAGCAGTTTCGATCTCTCTGAATACTCCTGTCGACAAGATACGCAAGGAGACAAAGTACGAAAAGTATGCAAAACCCAAACCTTTACTGCCGCACCAAGTAAGGCCCATAGTAGAAGGTGAAGGGGATAAAGGCAGGGACAGTTTGGGGATTACGTCCAGACTAGCGGGTAAGAAAAAGTATCCTGCAGAAGAGAATCTTGACACCAAGTGGATCGAGGACCATGTATTAGCTGGAAAGGAAGCGAAGATACACGCGATGCCTCGGGATGGGGACTCGCTGTACCACGCCTTGGCCCACCAGCTGAAGGGAGCGCGCGTGGGCTCGGTGTTCCACCAGGTGGACGCCGTCATCCTGCGCTCCAAGCTGCTACAGCAAGTCCTCGACGACCAGGACACGTACCGGGAGCACATCCTGCGGTCGGTGGCGTTCCATGGGCCCAGGTACGCGCGGCTGCACACGGACGAGGACCGGCTGCGGCAATACTTGGTGGACGTGCGACAGCCGAAGTTCCCGCCGGGAGACGAGGTCCTCCAGGCGATTGTCCACGCCAAGGACGTGGATGTGCTGGTGCTGCGCCAAGACGGGCCACTACTGTGGTTCAGGAGCGGCACAGGTCCTGCCACCCGGGTCCTCGTCGTCAAGCGCCACCTCGAGGAGGACGACGGCTTCCGCCCCAGGGGCTACCACTACGACAGCGTCGACTATGGGTCCCTCGCCTGGAGCAGCTAGGACCTCTCTGCTGCAGAACTTGCCGCGGTCTGTCTCCCACGTGTCCTCATTTCGTCCTCGGTGCGTTTGTTTAACCACACGAGGACAGAGAAACTTCACTCTCTTGAAATAAATGTTGCTCTTCCAAATCGAATGTCCGGGTGACCTCAAAATTTACTGTAAATTTTTCATGTCCATAAAATAAGTGCAAATTTATGTTACAGTAATAAACTGGAAATTGTTAAAAGGTGGTGTTTAAGTTTACTAAAAGAAACACAAATTTGTATATGTAAATACAAGCATCAGTTTCTAACATACTGTCTGAAGGAAAGACAGGTTTCTGAGAAAACTTTCCTGTTTGCGTGCGTGTCTGTGTGCGTGTATCATAATTAAATGTTTTTCAACAGCTAAAACAAATTCTATCATACTTTGTAAGGACATCTGACTTATATATTTTTCGTTCACACCATGTGCTTATTTCAACATGGTGGCCATTTTAACATTTGCAGTGCTACACGATATCTAGGGAGCCATAGAAGTGTCATAGACCAAAGTTAGTAAAGAGAGTATATAGGGTACGCATTTAATAAATATGTAAAATGGTTATTTGTCTTTAATATTGGCAGACAGCACTCCATGATAAAATGAAGCTTTAATATTATGTCGGGAACTTCATAATGTAATTCATCCTAATTTTGAAGTTTAATAACATCATGGTAGATGAGGTAACATATAGAATTTAAATAATAACTTTGTTTCTCATAATATGGCAGCCATATTTCTATATATAATTTTATATATATACTAAACCTATAGACCAAATCCGACTAAACTTGGTGTGTTGAAAGTATTAACTACGATCATCAAATATGCTAGTGCGAAGATTCTTTCGTTCAAAATTTTGCAAAATAGCCCCAAATAAAAAAAAATTTGTAAAACATCTCGGGAAAAATCAACTAAATCCTAAAAACATTTGGCAAACAAGAAATAATATGGTACACTTCGTAAAAAGATACGCTTCATGTGGGCTAGGAATTTATTTTCATAATTGTTGTCATTATAATTATTTATTACTGTACTGTAGCTAATAAGCCATGTAATCTATCTGAACAAATCTCTGTATGCTGACAGTAACCAGCAATTAAATGTGTATTCGTAGGGGCTAGGCTATATTGTCAATAATTTTGTAAGAGAGCATCATTTGTGTTTAAAATATCAGGTAACAATGGTCGATTCTAACAGTAAGTCATGTAAACTGATATGTTTTAAGTGTTTCAGACAAAATTCTCAAAATGATGGAAATATAAAATTTTTTTTAACACCTGTTCCTTCTAAGTCTGAAAATAGTACCTCCATCATAATTACTCTTGAAAACATGTTCATGAAAAGAGGATACATATTTATATTGGTTGCTTCACATATTTCCTTTATTTTTGTAATTTCCTAAATCAAAAAATGTTTGAACTTTTTTTAAATAACATTATTGACAAATTTAGTCGATACAG
Organism: Clitarchus hookeri; assembly: GCA_002778355.1. Lineage (NCBI taxonomy): Eukaryota > Metazoa > Arthropoda > Insecta > Phasmatodea > Phasmatidae > Clitarchus > Clitarchus hookeri. The sequence continues at coordinate 414,427 of NQII01000550.1, read as the reverse complement.
TCATTATAAAGCCATAATGGTGATTATAAAAACAAGGGGGGAAAAAAATTAATTTTTTTTTTTTTCAAAAATTAAATTTTTTTTTTATATTTTAGAATAATATAACATACTTTCAATCACGGTGTGCCAAATAAATGAAATGTGTTTTTTTGGTGTTCTCGTACGTAATAAAAAATAAAATTGCGACCCAAAAATCTAACACAGAACAAGTGAAACAAATGTTATGCAAAAATATAACATAGCATATTTAAGAATAAACTTCAAAGTTCAGTCAACCTATAAAATTATCAAACTATTGATTGCATACAAATATGTAGAATATGTGAAAACTAAAAATATGTGTGAATAATATTACGATCTCCCAAAGAATTTACACGCCACGTCCTCGTTCAGGCAACAAACAGCTGGTAACTAAATATTCAATTACGCAGCCTCTAAACCCTTCTTAAACAATCTCAAAGGCTTGAAAGGTATCATTTAAATTTAGTGTCTTCCTATGCTGCTGAAAACTAATTTAAATGCCATAAAAATATGTCGTACAGGAGAGAAATGTAGAACTTTCAAAAGAGAATCTGAATAGTTACACTGTGATTTATGTACTTCCCCATAAGTTTGTAAATGTGGAATTTCTTGGAATAAAATAGAGTATCTTATTCTCCTTAAAAGTAAAATATTTGTTAAATCATTAGAAATGTCGATTTTAAATGCCCTAGAAATGTTTTATGTAGCCATCATCGTATAAAATTTTTTATTTTGGTTTAAATTTATAGGTTCAAATTCTCTATAATAATAAAACGCAAAACATCAATCATTAGTGAAGAAAACACGTTATATCCACAACTAAAAATGAGGTAGGCCACTTATTCGTCTTCTGCTCATGTACCCAACGTTGACCTACGCCAACTTCACATGGTCAACTGTGATGAACATGTTTGTTGATATAAGTTTTAAATGACAAGTCCTTTTATATTAATAACATTATTTTACCAATTTGAATTTTAATTGAACTGTATTACAAATTAGTTAGTGGAAGTATACAAAAACCTTAAAACACTTGTTTACTAAATCAACATCTAAACTCAATACAGTGCTTGCAGTTTTTCCTTTTCTTATTGACAGAACAAGGAGATTGGTTGTGCGCAGCCAGAGAGATCGCTCTACCTCATCTTTGGTCTATAGTCATGACTAGAAAGAGAGAGACTCGATTCTTCATTTTCCAGAACCCAGTCGTTCTGCATGCATGTACATATTTTATTTTTAAATGTTACAAATATGTTTTGAAATGTTATTACGTTGCAATCTTCGGTTGTTATTAAGCGCATAACACCAGTACTTCCATGCCAATGGGCAGAACGCGTGTAACATATACGACAAACTAACATGTAATTATATCTAAATATGGCGAACACATTCATGAGTATCCAAGAATTAGCATTAAAACCTGGGCAAAGGATGGTCATGTTCACTCATGTGTCATTCTGTGAGGTCGGTATTTTAAATTCCTGTATAAATAATTCAAGTACCCACCAAAGAAAGGTTTATTATAATTAATTGAGTCTAGAAATTCACTGCAGGAAAACATCGAGTTGTTTGTAAAGCTTGCAGAGGAATACTTTATTTCTAATGTGTTACCATTATCTTGACCTACGGCCTATTTGGGCTCTACCGTTATGAAACCTCCAATGTTCGCCCCCCCCCCCCACACCCTATATATAGGGTGCGCTGATTGGTTTAATGTTTCGCCCACAGCGAGATCATTACAGGTGGAGTAAGTTGGTCAGAGAACCATCAACGGAGAAGGAATCTTTCATGGCCTGTACTATGGAATCATCCCAGATTTCGCTTGGAGTGATCTATGAGACGCATACAGAACCGCAATAATTATGGCCAGACCGGAAATTGAACCCAGGTCCTCCCAAGATGCAAAACCAGTGTTTTACAACTGCATCACATCGCTTTGTCCCACTAACAAGAAATCAGAAGCATGGAAAATGACTTTTGTGCACATAACACAAATAGTACAGATTTTAGATGTTAATAATTTTCGTTTATTTTATGTTCAATATTAAAACAAATTTATTATACTAAATTAATTTAAATTGAGATATGGTTTAATTTTAATTACATTTAATTTATTTTGAGAATTTCAATCATTTTAACTTACATTCACATTTTCTTAGCCACGTCCCCTCAAGAATTACACTTCACTTAAGTTGTTGTCATTGCATTTCCGGGCAGTTCAACTGCATACGCTGTTTCATACAGGATGTGTATTTTACCACGCTGCATATTTTTCGACTTGCCATCGCATCTGGCAACGATTTTTTGTTGCCATGTTGCTCAAGTATAATATGTTTTTTGCCTCGCGTCATCTCTTTTCAAGTGGTTACCGAGCACGGAAACCTCGAAAGCTGCCATTTCGGTAAGCCTATGCTACCTAGAGGCAAGCACTAAAAGCTTAGCCACGTGCTTTTTCAGGCACCAACTGTGTATCTCGCGCATTCTTCATTCCACTGGCTAGCTGCGAATATAGTGACGGCATGCTATATCAAATTTGCACTTGTAATCAGAATGTGGTTCATGACCTATATTTTTCTAATTTCATCATATATATTAGCTGTGCAATCAACTTAGTTTACTGTTGCTATGCTATTTTAGTGTAGTTTTCTACCTCTATTATGGGCAGGTGTTTCTTTGCTATCTTCCCAACCTACCTCCGCAGTAATGGTTAATTTTCTTAATTCGTGCCCGACCACTCCAGAGGCCGCAGTTCCACAGTGCCGTAGTTGCAAACATCGTAGTCACCACTAGCAGAGTAGCCATGCCTGGTACTTCTGTACCCAGCTGTAGTTTAAGGATGACTGCAGCCTCGCAGCCCAACCATGCAGCTATGGTGGGATGTACTCGTGGCTCCCATCCCGGTCACCAAGAAACAGGCATCAGGACTGCCGTTTTCCGGTTTCCACCTGACATCTCAGCACATCTTTTATTTATGTTCAGCCTACATATGTGTAATTATAATTCGAACATCTTTATATGTAAATTCTGAAGATTTCAAGAAACTAGTATTATTGCACAGGATGAGAATAAAATAATATAACAACTTTGAAGGTCTATAATATCAAAACCAAACCACATACAGCCTTGATTGACCAATCAAAGGAACCATGGAACCGTGGAGTTGGTTTACTATGCATTCATAAATGTAAAATGTGACCACCACGAGTGGCCCAAACGACATCTACGCGATAAACTAACTCGTTCCACACTCTTGTCAGCATGTCCGGTGTTGCAATTTGGATGGCGTCCTTGGTATTTTCCTAATATACACATAATATAAAAATAATATTTGCGCACAACACTACGCGGATGAACTTCAACTTGAGTGCCAACTCGCGAACGTTAGTAGAAGGGCAAGTGTTGAGAACTGTTCTGCTATTACTGGGGGAAGTGTTACGCTACTATTTGCAGAAAGGGTAGGTGACGTGTAGGCTAAAGACGAGGTAGACCCATTGTCGTATTCTGCGCACGTATCCAACACTGACCTACCCCACACCAATACAGCTCTCAAAAGTCGCATGGTCAACACTCATGAAAGTGTTTGTTTATATCTTAATATTGAAAAGACAAGACCTTTTATTATAATAAAATAATTTTATCAAAATTAATTAAATTGCATTTACAAAAGGGAACAGGAATTATAGACAAGTCTCCAAGCACTTGTTCACATGCAAAGTGTCCTCAACTCAAATCCTCTCCACGTACGTACAATAGCAATATTCTAGGAGAAGCAGTGTAATGTTGTGACTGGGATAGTGTAGAGGTGAGGCGGCTTGCCACAGCCGCTATGTGCCTGGGTCTACCTGCTGACTACCGGCACCTACACTGGGCGTTGCCTAGGTTTACTATCTTCGAGCATGTATACCTAGATGGCAGATGCCGACATTTGTCTGGAAGCTCGCATCAGTGACAGCTGACGAGGGGCGTGGTAATGTCAGCGGATGCTAGTTGTATACGCGGAAAAGTGTTTATCCGCAGTGGAAAACGATAAATTCCTGCGTTGCATATGGCTGGACGCAAATATTTGAAAAAGTTAATCATTTTTGCGAGTGGTGGTGTTAACGTGTAGAAAATGGCGTTATTTTGAACTGTAACAGGATGATTGTGGTTTAAGAACACCTTCATCGAAATGTATTAAAACCACCCCCTTTATTGAATTGTATACTGTTAAAAAAGCTATTTGTATTAGATTTGACACAATACAACAAACCAAAATATAAATGAGAGGTCAAAACGCATACATTTAATTTATGAACTTACAACTATAGTCCTTTACCAATTAATTGAACACAGAAATTAATAACTGAGGCACTATCGGCACCGATCAGGCATTCAAATTAAGATGTTGATTTAATTAAAAAAAACACCTGCAACTTGCTGGTTTATACACACACAAGTTATAAGTACTTACGTATAAGTAACTTTACAAATACATTTCGCAAACAATTCACTCCTACATACTATTTTTGTGAAAATCAGCCGTATCTTGTTTAAAATGCATTGCAAACTATTTAAACTTGACATGGAAACTTCTGTAAACACAGTATCAAATGGCTTGACTGCGTCATGATACCTCTAGACAGCTGTTTGAGACGTAGGCTTTGATATAAAATAACAGCAGCAATAGCAAATGAACACTCTACAAGAATGCTTGGAGTTTATTATACTCAGGTTAGGAATGGAACAACATTCCTTTCTCGGAGAGTTCGCAACAGGGAAACTCCCCGCCGCAATCTGTGCTCGCGTTACAAAGAGATCGAAATTGAGCTGGAGGTAAACCGTGTGACTAAGACAGTTGTGTTGGTCTCGGATGGGTCAATGTTGGGTTAATGCGCACAAGACGATAATCTGTTTACTTCATCTGTAGTCTATGGTTCTGTGTGCACCGATTATGTATACATCTATGGTGTAAATATTTAGACCAGTGTAGAAGAAAGGACGTGAATTTTAGCAACGAAATCCTAGTGGATGAATGGCGGGGCTGTCTCTTTTTTAAACGTATGTATTAGACCTTACAGTAATACGACTTTAACGCATAGAGGTAAACACTATACTCGAGGACATCTCACTCACTTCCTGGTGGTTTGCGGCCTCGGTGCTCTAGCAGCTAGGGCGCTCGTCTTCCACCAAGGCCAAATTGGTTCTACTCCGGTGGGGTCTCTCCCGGATTTACACACATGGGATTCGTGGCACACGATGCCGNCCCCCCCCCTCATCATTTTGGCATTTAGTATTCTGGCGCTGTTCCATATTTACATCGCTTCACCCTTATCGACTCACCAGACGTTAAGTTCTGCCCTTACCTCTCCACTCCACTTCTTCATCGTTTACTGCCAATTCTTTGAGCCTTCATTAATCTGGTCCGTCACAAACTTCAGGTCCTTTGAGCAAAGACTTTCATGTTAATTCAGATAGAAGAAAGAAAGGCCATTTAAAGGAAAGGTACGACTTGCATTTATTGTCTTGCGACAGGCTGTGAAAAGACGAGTCATCAGGGTGCAATAGAACATGGTTGTTTACAGCTTCTCCAAAACCCTGCTAAGGTTCTACTTTCAGGCTATTCCTCCGCCTCAAGTAAGGAAAACGTTACTCAGTTTATATTAATACACCAATAGGACCACGCACGTTATTTGTGCACACTTAGCTGAATAATATATTACATGAGAACTATTTCATAACAGACATTGCCAACAAACCCATTTCTCTCAATTTTTATTTGTTTTAATTATAAATACATTATTAAAATTAATAGTGAATTTATAAATATTCATTACCTATAACTAAATATAAAATACATGTTAATAACAGAAGTATAAACCTCATTTCATACACGAATATTTAGGAAACAACTCAAACACATTACAGGCTTACATGAGATGATATTTTTATTGTTTCATTAAAAAGTGTGAAGATATTACGAATACGTATACAGTTGAAAAGGCACAAAACAAACTTAACCAAGTTTAGCTGTACACAGTGCAGCGGAAAGACAGTCGCCTGTGAACAGATTTAGCCTTGGCTATTACCTTGTAGATGTGCATTGGCGGTGCAAGTTTCAGGCGTTTACATCAATATGAACATTAAAGAAACGACGTAATTACCTTCAATCTTATAACAGCTTAAGTATAGACTGTACACGGTTATCTGAGTACTTTCTAAAGCGCTGCTTAAGATTTAATTTTGTGCACAGAGCGTATTCTTCACCATATGTAAAATTAGCATTGCGATGGGCTTCATCGCCTCATACGCGTGTCGGCTATGGGAAACTGTAGAATTATTAGAAAAGTTATTATTGAGTCAATTGGCTAATTCTTAAACTTTATATAAATCAATACAAATGGTTTTAATATTTATAAATGCGTACCAAACATTATTAATTCAACTCTGAAACATGGAAGTACTTTCCTGCCTACGTTACCAAATTCAGCGGTCGCATATCTGTCACCGTGCCCGTTGAAGCCCACGCAGGTATGGGTAACAACATTTCTCAAAGGTGGTTGTCAAAACTGAAAAGTTAACAATAAACAGTAAACTACTAATGAAGTTCGTAACTTACCGCAGTTATTGCCTGATCTTTCTTTGCTTTTGGATTTCACCCGCGTAGCAGCTTACGACTATCCCAATGTTTCGACACACATTGCAGTCGCCATCTTCAGGGTAGCACCTTCTGATCCTCTGAGGAACCTTCTCACATTTATATGTCCACAACAACAGAGGGTAACTGTTTCTTCTGCCCTGAATATGGCTGTTGCAATAAGTGCTGAAACGTCGGGATGCTATACAACCACGATGCGTTTGAAACCCAAAAACCGAGAATGCTGGTTTAGTATGGTATCTCTAAATCAATATCTTTTTCACCAATGTGTAAAGGCTTTGTTGTACAACTGGATATACCTATATATGTCCAGTTCACGTTAAATGTCTTGGAGTAAATTCTTACCACTATATATTTAATATAGGAATGTGTTTTTATCACACGATTATTATAATTTTGGGTTGTAAATAAGAAATTCTGCCAAGATACTTGGAAGGATAATATGTCTGATGTCTGGAAGTGCATACTCCAATGTAAGTTCATTAACATAAATGTTGATGAACTTATATTGGTAGAAACCCACAATTTTATCATAAAATTTCATAATTACGAAATACAAGAAAGTAATAAAACCCAGGTAACATTTTATCGAAGGAATCGCCAATTGTAATAACCACAAAGTTGTAAGTATATCGCAAGCATACAATCACACGATGTCAAACTCTGGTTTACATTATCAGCAGTTCTTGTACAAAAATTGTTACAGCCTCCACGTAACTTTCTTTAGCAGAAGTATAGGTTCCAATCCATGCACAATCTCTCGTGGAGCAACGAATATCATACTGCGGTACGAAGTTCCAGGCATATTACGTCTGTTGACGTCATGTCTGATTAAGTACATTCCTTTTCCACATTTTCTCTGTGCGGAACACGTATGGTGATTTTGCCGGTCAGGGGACTTGAAAAACCTTTTCGAGAGCCTGCTGGGTTATATAAAGGTTATGGGGGCGGCTGGTGTACTGTGTGATTAATGCATCTCCTTGTTGTTGCGCAACAAGTATGAGTACAGGCTTGGATGATGTTCTCGTTTTATCATTCAGTGTTCGAAGTTCCCTGTACAAACCCAACCAATTGTACGCTATGTCTTTCCACACCATGCTTTCCAGCATATACCCTGTGTACCGTCAACATATGCTCTCCACAAGGGGTTTCTTAATGAAGAACTTTACTGCACCGAAGTAGATGTGCTCTCTGCACTGACCAACTACCCTTCGCCGTTTGTCGCTCCATGTTCTCCTTCCTCGGTGGCACTGTAGACGATCTTCACAGTGGTGAGACATGAGTTGCCTTTTCATGGAGGTGACTCAGCTTCAAGAAGAGAGTGACGGATTGTCAGAGCCGACAATCTTTCTTGCGACAATAACTGTGGCCACAGTGCGGTCCGTTATGGACGCTCATCTTAGAACAGGTGTAAGGACATGAGAATCTGCCTCTGACATACGACGCCGATATCGATGAACTGTAGGTTCTTGTTGTGCAGTGTGTTGCACAAGTTTTGTGTTTGACCACACGGCCTCATGAAAAGACACAATATGGTAGTATTCAAACTCCTTTAGCTGCACATACGCGGTTTACCTACGCCATCCGTTCTACCAACAATTTTCAACACAATTGCGTGACACACTGTGGCACTAGGAACTGCGCAATAGGAACTACAAATTTCTCTCTCTCCTCTCTCTCTCTCCTTTTGTCACTTATCAGGCGCGTAATTGCTAAGAGTCTATTCATAAAATATTTTATTAACAATAGCAGATTCCGGTTTATTGGACAGCGCTAAGCAGTTGGTCCATTTTTGTTTCCCTCTAAAATGTCCACGTGTAAATAAGGGTTTCCTTATACATATCCTTCAAGGAGTGCTTGTGTTATATTCTTGCAATTTAGGTAAACATCTTTAACAACGCTCAAATTTGCAATGATCTCCAAAAATATATTATTCATTACAGGAAGTTAATTTTCCCTACAACTAAGGTGCCTATTTCAGTAAGTAAGAAATTTGCTACTAGTGAATTTAGAATTCGATAATTTTCTTGAATATATAAAATACAGAAATTATTTGAAAATGTATACTGAAGCAGGTGAGAAAACCTTTTGCAGTTCACGTGGGCACCGGAACTATTCAGAAGTCGCTCAGGTACTGGGTCTTTGTTTATGTGCGTGACATTTCTCTTTTCCTTTCAGCCACTTCGCCTCTGCGGAGGAGAATAATGGCGACAGCGGGAAACATCACGAAGCCTAGGAAGGAAACACGCTGGACCCGCTATACACAAAGTGTGAGTCTCAGTCATAACTACGACGCAAACATGGATAAACGTTTGTAATTTTTATGATGCTACGATGATAAATGTCATTAAGCTGGAGGACCACATGCCATAGCATAGAGAATATGTAAGGCTGCTATTTCACAAGAATTTACTTTGCCAAGCAAATTTGTCATAAACGTGATTCAAGCTTGATTCAACCCAAATGTCAAAAGACTTGCTCATACTTTCTAATGGCAAGAATTCATGTTGCTTGAATTAAACGTACAGTTTGCCATGGCAGCTTAGAACAAGTTTAAAAAACATGCTTCCTACAAGCTTGCGAGTTGAAGACAAGAGAGCTTGTTTGTTGGTTGATAAAAACTTGCTCACTTGCACAGCAATCCTGCTACAGGCTTGCATATCTTTGCCGAAAAATTTGATTTTAGCTGAAATCAAGCTGAAAATTTAATTGGTGATAATAATAGGTTTAACAGTAGGTATGAAATATATTTCAAATATACATATATATATATATATATATATAAGGAAAATTAATATCGGAAGTACAAAAGTCAAATAAGACATTTTTCAAACCAACTTTATGAACTATGTGTACATCATACGCTATTTAGCAAACGATAAAAAGACTGTTTACTTTATATGCAAATAATTTCTGTGCAGTATTTAATTTTCACGAAAGGTTACTTAGTCGTTAGTATTCGTTTTTCCGGTTTTTACAGACACGAAAGCACTGTTGAGGGATTAAAAAGAGCTATATTCAATTAAAACAAATAAAATATATATTAAGCATAATTTTATGAAATTATTATGCAACAGAAAACTGTTTTTTTTAATCCGTCCTTTCAAAACAATATTTTTTCAATAGAACTTGTGCACACACGCATGTTCATTCGAAAGATGATATTTTACACCTTCTTAAAAGAAGAATCCAGTCGTAATGTCTTGTGAGTGATGTCCTTCGTCTTAAGTTCTTCGTGAACATTGCCGAGTGTGTATGGTCGATCGTAGGACACTTGGCTCACGTCAAGTGTATACAGTAGTGTGTTCCGCCAGGTGCGTTTGAAGTAGAGCGTGTCTTCTCAAGCGCACTTTACTGTATGATTCTTATATTCCTAGCTACTAACAAATGATAGTTGTGATGACTTTGTTGTTCCAGAGAGCACGCCGCAACCTGAGGCGGGATGCAACACCAGAGCTGGTTATCGGAGTTATCAGGCCCACTCTCTCCTTGCTCTGGCCTGGCCTGCTCGCTCTCAAGTTAAGTACGCACGAGGAAACACTTTTACCAATCCTTTATTGCCTTCTAAACCTGCTCTTTTTACACACTTTACCTGTCTTGCTGCGTCATTTAGATACTGTAATATAAATTTCACCCTTTTTGTAAATCAATGTTTGTCTGTTTGAAACCAATATCTTAGTTGTGTTTACTGCATTTCTCGTTAAATTCTCATCATTAGATATTTGAGTGTTGCTTATTGACATCTAAATCCCATGTAATATCGGAAAAATTAAATTTGCAGTAACACTTTATTCTTAGCTACAAATTAAACGGGAAAAAATTAAAAAAAAAAAAATTACAAATTTATTTGATATTACCAATTAAAAATTATTAATTGGCAAGTAAATTTGTAATACATGTCTCACGAAGAAAATAAATTTTTTACGGGATTGATAAATATTTTTTTAATACAATTTTTTTAATTACTCGAAGAACATACAAATTGGAGGAGTAAAATTATTTTATAAATGTTTTTCATTNTTTTTTTTTTTTTTTTTTTTTTTTTTTTTTTTTTTTTTTTTTATATATATTAAGAACTTTAAATCATATGTAAACTTCTTTTGTTTAATTTTTTCAACGCCAAATGTTTTGTCGCTCTCGTCCACTCATCCATAAACACAATTAAAATTATTTCGGTTTGAAGGACCTCCATTGTTTTAGTCTGTTTATTTGTTGCGGCTAATTAGATTGTTCCTAGCTACTTAAGTTAGCTCACACTTTCAGTTATAGCTAATTTAATCTGTGAATACTCTTTTTTTTTCCTTAGTTTATCAGTGCTTGCCAGTAAGTTACATATGTGTTTACTGTTATACACTTACCTTTGTCCAATTACATAATTTTCAAATCCTTCCCATAATTTTAAAGTTTCCTGTACATGTATTCGAAGTAATACGTCATTCATAGTGAAATAACTTTTTGTGAAACCATGTCATTCCCAGTAATTTTCCTCTCACTCAAGTTTTATTATATTTTCCACTTTATTAGACACACGCCAGTGGGATTACTCTGTAGTTCTCGCACTATGTTATACTTCTCCTATTCTGACAGCTGTAATTCCTTTGGTTTCTTAATATGCTTCTAAACTATTGTTAACGAATCATAAAGCTACTGGTTTTTTCAATCCTCCACGTACTATCACTACCTCAAATGTGCTTGATTTATTTATTCCATGTATTTTCCATTTTCCTTTTACTTTGTTGTGTTTGGCTACTCTTACACTATTTATTTTGGTCCTTCTTTGGCACTATCTATAAATTTCTTGTCACTTTCTTCCTTGGTTCGTTCACTTTTGTGACAGCACCTCTAATTGCTCATTTCATATAATACTGAGGTTTTACTTTCCTTCTATCATTACGGGATCCTCGCATGATTATGATTGATCCATATCTTCCCAAATATGATTGCTTATCACACTGGGGACCTCAAGGCATGCTATGCTTAATGTGCTTTCGTTGGCATAGGTTGCATTAAGGAATTTTAATGCCACAACATCAGTTCTTTCGGCAGTTAAAGTTTACCTTTTTATTGTCATCTTCTTTATAGCTGATAATAGCAAAAATTAAATTATTCATTTCTTTTTAATCAAAAAACATTTTTTTAAAAGAAGAAAGTTAATATTGACAGCAAAATTAGACAGATACCTTCATTATCTTATAAACCTGAATGATTTGCGTGATGATGCAGTTCTCTTCCACAAGGGAAGACTGTGAACAGACACTTCAGTATCATACATATTGAAAATAATGAATTAATATTGTCATTTTAGGGTACATAATTACACATTTTTTTACGGCAAGATGACAGTGCTACTTTTCGACGTCAACAAATGAGGCTACCAATTGATATAAAACAGCATACGTCGATAGAAAATCATACACGTGTAAGTGGTGACGGCTATAGATATGCCAGTGGTGAGATTTCGAATTTTTGAGAACTAGCCTTCCGTATACGCAAAGGAATTAATATTCAAAATATCTTGACTATTTAAAATTTTTGTGTTTATAAAATAGGTTTTTTTTTTTTTATTAGCTCAAATTAGCAAAAATGCTGAAATATTTCGTTCAGTATCACTTAGGAATGCTCTGTTATTTCTCTAAATTTTCACATATATTTGTTTCATAGTTACTTGTATGGTTTTTTTGTGTTGTGAAGATGTGATGTGGTATTGGTGTGGCGTTGTGATGTGGTGTGGCGTTGTGATGTGGTGTGGCGTTGTGATGTGGTGTGGCGTTGTGATGTGGTATGGCGTTGTGATGTGGTGTGGCGTTGTGATGTGGTGTGGCGTTGTGATGTGGTGTGGCGTTGTGATGTGGTGTGGCGTTGTGATGTGGTGTGGCGTTGTGATGTGGTGTGGCGTTGTGATGTGGTGTGGCGTTGTGATGTGGTGTGGCGTTGTGATGTGGTGTGGCGTTGTGATGTGGTGTGGCGTTGTGATGTGGTGTGGCGTTGTGATGTGGTGTGGCGTTGTGATGTGGTGTGGCGTTGTGATGTGGTGTGGCGTTGTGATGTGGTGTGGCGTTGTGATGTGGTGTGGCGTTGTGATGTGGTGTGGCGTTGTGATGTGGTGTGGCGTTGTGATGTGGTGTGGCGTTGTGATGTGGTGTTGTGTTGTTGCATGGTGATGTGATGTTGTGGTATGTGGAAATACATTATGTTTTGATGTTATGCAGTGATGTTATGTGGTGATGTGGTGAGGTGTGGTGATGAAGTGTGGTGTGGTGATGTGGTGTGGTGTTGTGTGCTGCAGGCATGGAGGAACACGATCCTGGTGGCTGGTGTGATGACCACTGTAGTGCTGCTCCTGGTGGTTGTAATGTGGAGATTCTGTACCAGGGGCGGACTTACTGGTATCCTCGACGAGGCACAGACACAGTGATTAGGCCTGCACTATCTCCACCTCCTGCATGCCCCTTACAAGCCACACTTATTATATACGTTGTTAACCCTCGTACGCCACTCCTAGTGTACGCACTCAGGATCTGGTGTACACTGCTTTTTGCTGGCAAAAACGGATAGACGAGCTCCTGCGAACTACATAGCAATATTCCCTTGTACAGTTCAAATTTTCCGCTACCTACATACATAAAAATGTCCTCATCACCGGAAAACAAAACAAAAATGCTATATATTATGCAAGATGTGATAGAAAACATTAATTGACTTATAATCTAAATTAAAACTTGTATATGCCCCTGAAATTCAACTTTGAATTAAAATTTAAAAACTGCTATAATTTTTTTTAATCATTATCAATTTTTAATATTTAAAACACAAATCCAGGCCTCTTGTCATGAAAGTCTCAGGCAACTTGTCCTCGAAGGAACAACTGCAATATGACGTGTAGCGGTTGCTTGTCAGTTATAGAACCCCTCTGGAGGTATTTTAGTTTCATTACAAACGAACGAGATTAATTACCAAGCTTTTACAAATAAAAGACTTGAATTAAAACAATTACATTTTTCTATGAGAGATTGTAGTTTCATTACAAACTATTTAAATGGGTCATTAGAAGGATATTAAACTGTGTGTTGACATGGAAGAGATTAAGGATTCTGGTATATTACCACTCTCGAGTAGACTTAAGGGAAAGTTAACAATCTGAGATAAAACTTTTAAGTTAAACAATTTTGAGATAACAATAATATTTTTCTATTGTTTATAAATTTCAAAGGTGAAGTTGCTAGTCTTTTGACACATTACTGTTCTCATTTATACTTCACTTTACCTCTATGGTTATTTCTGTAATTTACAATTTGTAAAACGCTATTTTATTTAAATGCATTGTTTCTTGTATTTTAAACTAATATGCGTCATAAATCGCCATGGAGAGAGTATACTGGAGATTTCATACGAGGGTTATTCGGAAAGTAAGGTCCGAATCGCCGTAGCTAATGGAATGTCGCGCGAACATTGTAACGCGCATGCGCACCAACTCCCGGCATGCCTTGCTCGTCAAACGACGCCATTTGCATTGTTATTGTTGCAGTGTGCTGTTTACGGTGTCAGTTCTAAATGTTTAAAACAATTGATCAGCCCGCCGACTGTGAAATACGGCCAGTGATTCTGTTTTTGACAGCAAGGAACGTTTCAGCAGCGGAAGTTCATCGACAAATTAGTCAAGTGTATGGCCCCAGTGCGATGAGTGACTGCAAAGTGCGTAAGTGGGTGAGAGCTTTCAAGGACGGACGGGAAAATGTCCATGATGAACCGCGATCAGGCCGACCATCAGTGTTTACAAAAGATTTGGTCAAAGCCGTGGGCGAAACGATTCGTGAAGACCGGCGATTCACAATTTCTCCTTTAGCATTGGAATTTCCGAATGTGGGTAGAACATCTTTGCACAAAATTTGCAATTTCACAAATTGTGCGCACGTTGGGTTCCCAGGCTGCTTACTGAGGAACACCAAATGAAAATAATGGCTTGTACTCTTTATTTTTTTGACCGATATCATAAGGAATGTGATAAATTTTTAGGGAAGATTGTCGCAGGGGACGAGACGTGGGTTTCTCACATGACCCCATAGTATAAACGTCAGTCAATGGAATGGCATCACCCAACATCACCAGTCAAAGTCAAGGCCAAACGGACAATCTCAACACGCAAGGTTATGGCAACCGTGTTTTGGGATAGACCATGGAGTGTTGTTAGTCGAGTTTATGCAGCAAGGGACAACAATCAGTGCAGCCGCTTACTGCGCTACCCTGACTAAACTTCGACGTGCAATACGCAATAAGCGACGTGGCCTACTGAAGTCTGGAGTTTTGTTGCTGCATGACAATGCCAGACCCCATTATGCCATTCACACCCAAAATCTGATCAGATATTTTGGATGGGAACAGATTGACCATCCACCATACAGTTCAGACTTGGCGCCGAGCGATTTTCACTTGTTCCGCTACCTAAAGGCGTTTCTCGGCAGCAAGCGCTTCGCCACAGATGACGAGGTGAAAGAAGCAGTTACAGACTGGTTATCCTCACAGGCGGCAGACGTCTATGACTTAGGCATACAAAAGCTTGTAGAACGTTATGACAAATGTTTAAACAAATATGGAAACTATGTAGAAAAATAGAGAAACATGTAAGGAATTAAATAAAAATAGTTTTTTGAAAAAAACTGTGATGGTTTATGTTTTATAAGAAATTGGACCTTACTTAACGAATAACCCTCGTAGATTTAATAAAATCTGACATCCACAGGAGTGGAGCAAGAATTTCAGTTAGATATGAGAGAGCATTATTTGTTTAAGGAAAACTTTTAACATTTACATATTTTCAGTTTTATCAAATTAGAGCAATATCTCTTAGCAAACACTTAGTAATGAAACACATTTGTGTCATGAGAAATTAATGTGTGTATGCGTGTGTGTGTATATATATATATTTACACACACAAACTGTTTCAAGAACATGTAACCAAACTGTGCCAGGTGATTGCTGACGTAAAAATAGTAATGGTATGTCGTTCATGTAAAAATTAGCAGTTTGCACTCTGTGTTTGCATACAACATTTTTATCTTAAAATAAAATTGATGTTTGATGCCGTTGTATTAAGCAGTACGTCATAATTAGCCAAAATTACACTGTCGTTGCAATTCTCTAGGACCCATCGTTTCTGTGTAAAACGCACACTAATGTTTCAGATGTATCAATGCTATGGGCTGGTGGGTAAACAACACGTATTACACCCGGAGGTAAACTCACGCTGATTGTAAAACTGTGTCGCGTGCTGAGTACTTATCACGAATAAAAGACAGGTAGAAAACAGATTTCAATTAGTAAATTCCCTACACCAACGTTTAGTTGTGTCTGGTGGCACGTTATGAAGTAAGGGGAAGAAACGTCTGTGTAACTGCCTAACTCTGGCCGTGCTGCAAATACCGTAGCCATGTGTGTTAGCAGGGTTGTCGAAATGTGTGAATTAATTACTCACGGTTAAATGTGATTATAAGAGAGTAGTGATAATACATTTTGGTGCGAGCATTGTAACTATGTAGTAACGTCTTTACTTAATTAGTTTTGTTACAATGTGTTCAAAGTTTTCGCATGTGTGGTCGTTGGTATTAGCACAGAACGAACTGATTGAGAGCATAAAAAATCAGTCATTTCAGCCTGTACTGTTTCTTTGGAAAACAACTTCTAATTAGCAACTGTTCAAAACGCGCTCCTCCAAACTTGTTGCAGTAGGAACTGGCGTACCCTTTCAAACACACCTGGTGTGTCTCGCACCTTATCGCAGGCAGCCATGACCCTAACCCACCAGCCCTCCTCGGACTCAATTCGTGTCTCGTATACCAACACCTTGATGAGTCCCCACAGCCAAAGTCTAATGGGGTATGGTCCGGCGAGCGTGGTGGACATGCAACAGGCCAGCCCCGTCCTATCCAGCGATGGGGAAATGCTGCGATCACGCGGTCAAGCACAATTCTCGTAAAATGGGGCGGACCGCCATCATGTTGTACCACAACCGTTGTCTGATGGCGAGCGGAACATCCTCCAGTAAGTCTGGTGACGTGAACTGCAGAAATACCAATACTGGAAGCCTGTCATACAAGCAGGCAGCAAGTACGGCCCAATAACATTGTCACCAGGTATTCCAGTCCAAATGTTGATTGAATATAGCTGCTGGAAGCCCTTCATTGCAGTTGCACGAGGGTTAGAGTCATCTCATATGTTGCTATTTCTTATATTAAAATACACTTACTGTGTTAATATGGCTTCGTCTGTGAACATAACAACGGCAGGAAAGCCAGGAACCATTACACACAGATGCAAGAACTACTGGCATAGATCTCGACGAGGTGCATTATCCGCTGGCTGTAATGCTTGCACCTCTCGCATTCTGTATAGTTGCAACAGGTGTTCATGTGGTACAAGCCATTCTCTCACATTCGACGCATGCATTGTACGTGTGATAGCATGTGTGCTAGTAGGAGAGTTTGCCTCTGCACTCTCCAAGACTGACTCATCAAAATGTGCGTTTCAAACGCTTCTCTGTTGACCTGGTCCACCTCGCCTGCAAAACGTTGCCGTTTCTCGTAGTCGCTGTGCGATGTTTATTATGACTGTTAGGCTGACGTCGTGCAGGATATCGTTGGCTGTGCAAACCTGCAGCTTCCCTTCTGTTTCCTACCTCAGTGAATAACAGGCTGATCTGGCATCGAGGTAGGGCAGCGNGGGGGGGGGGGAGAGAAACTGCTGTGACATTCAACAACGTGCGTCCACTCTTGCAAGCCTGATTCAGGTAAACAAATCACTGACTGTAGTACGAAGTTAAGGTTTTCTGGTGAGAAGTCAGTGTCTTCATCACTACTGTGCCGTTCTTAGTCACTTGCTTATTTTTCACTTGGTTCTTTAACCTTGTATTTTCTTTCTGGGAATTTTTTTTCTTGACAAAGCCCGTTGTGTTTTGGTTTTTCAGCAGCTGGCTTTATTTTTCATTTTTATGTTAAAGTAAACTTAGATAATGTTTTAGGCACTATTTCTGTAATTGTGTTTATTTACGTAGCAACATTCCAAGATTTCGTTACTTACTCATTTTTAAATTTATAAGTTACCAAATTCTTTGTTTTGGTTAAGCGATTGTGTGAACCGATTGATATAAGTTTAATTAAAAACGAATTGTTAATTTTTTAATGAAATATCTTGTATTTGGATTGTGAATTTCATATTTAAATTATTTTCTGTCAATATAAGTTTATTAAGTATTTATAGAATTAATTTAAAATACCGCATTACGAAACAGGATAGTATCACTGGTTTTGTGAAGACTTTATAATTGTGTTTATGACTGGTATTTTTTGGAACGAGCCCTACTTCTTTCTCCTTTCTTTAAACTCGTCATGCAGTTGCCGAATTTTTAAGAAGCTCATACTATTTTCCTACCAATAGTGTAATCATTTGAGTTTTACCGCATTTGAAATGTTTTTCTTTTCTGTTTGTTATTTGTCGCCTCAATAATGTATCATTATGACCTTCCCTCTTTATTGTGTGGGTAAATTTTGTATTTACAGCGGCCGCTTGTTGGTTTGGAAAATGCTGTATTGTGGCCATTTTTCTACCTTGCTGCCGAGGTGTGGCCTACTTTCTTTGAAGTCACCCTGCGTCTTCTTGATTGGAAATAATCCGGGCTACCAGCTGTTTCCCAAATCTTAGTCCGACACAGCCTGGTTGCACTGGGCCGAGAATGAGCTAAGGGATACCGTCATACTTAACTTTTCGGGTGTAGGACAAGCGCGAGCGCGGTTGTGTTTAAATGTATTGTGTTGTAAGTATTTAGCTTTTGTGTTTTTAATTCTTTTCAGACCAGTATGACGGACTCAAAACTCAAAGTTCCCGGTGGCGCCCTGCGAAACAAACGAGACGATCTAGCTTTTGTTTGTGGGAGATGACGTAAAGTAGAAAGAAGCGCTCCTGGTGTGACCTTTTAATATGTGTCGGCCACCAGGAGGGGAGGTTTGGTGAGGTGAGCGCCGGTTCCACCGGGAACTTTGCGTCTTCTTGATTATCCATGTCGTTTTAAACATGAAGTAACACCTATGCTGGCGTTGGCAAGGGAGATCTCTCGGATATGGGCCACATCTCAGGAAAGTCAAGCCACCTCTCTTTTATTTTCGGCATTTGCATGAAATACAGCAATCAGGTCGCCATGTTATTTCGATATGAATATTTTTTAAAAAGAAATTAAGTCTGTGTTAATCTAATTTTGAACACAATCCATCATTAAAAAAATTACAGAATGTAACCTTTGAAAGGTTTATTACGGCTCAACATATTTTGATGCTTGGAATTTAAAATTTATTATTGTGGGATACCAACAAAATTATCAATAATTTCTTAAATATAAAAAACTTAAACTTATGTTAAAACAATTTTTATTCCAAAGAGATTATTTATATAATATATTGTTCCTGTTACACATTTGAAATATTTACTATAACTTATCAATCTTATTTAAAAAATAATAATATTGGTCACATGAATCACAGTTATACTTTAGTTATCAAACACCTTGCTCTTTTTATTAAAAATCCAATTTTGCTTTTTTTGCTGTAAATAATAATAATAATTATTATTATTATATTTGTAAGGGTGCTAGAGTGGGAATGTAGGCTCGCCCTCTTTGCTACTGCTATTACATTCCAGTCACACCTACATAACTAGATCCTCGGAGCTTTCTATTTGTGGCATGCTTCTGGTTATCCCCACTAAGTCTCTTCTATGCTACAAATGGTAGCATTTGTATGGAGATAGTCCAGCATGCTACCCTAATCACACTTTAGGAATGTAGTTGGGCTTAACGTCGCGTCGACAGCGAGGTCATTTGAGATGGTTAAGGTTGATCAAGGAAAAGGGATTGGGGACGGAATTGTAAAGAAATCAGCTATGTGCTTTGTTAGGGTCCCATCCCAGCATTCGCCTCGAATGATTTCGGGAAGCCCTGAAAAACTTAAGTCTGGATTGCAGGACTGGGAATCAAACTCGTTTCCTTCCGAATGCGAGTCCAGTGAGTTAGCACTGCGCCACCCGCTCTTTACCCACACTTAAGCACAACGTGCTAAACATATGTATACCGTATATACAAGACGGCCAGAGTTAGGCAGTTGCACAGATAAGTTTTTCTTCGTTTTTACCCCCTTGCTTTATAATGTGCCACCAATTACAACTTGCCGTCGCGTTGGTGTAGCCTATTTACCAATAGGTAATTCGTTTCCTGGCTGTTGGTTCTTGGCGATAATTTTTAAGTGTGCGATGCCGTATTACAGCAAGCATGTTTTAACTTCCGGGTGCAGTAATTGTTGCCTACTAACCAGGCCATAGTATTGCTACATCTGAAACCTATGTGTGCGTTTTACAAGAAAATGGTGGGTCCTAGAGAGTTCTAAAAAAAAGCGCCCTTTTGACCAATTACAGCATACTGCCTAGTACAGTGGCATCTAACGTCAATTTCGCCTCAAGTTCACAAAGTGGTATGTAATAACAGGGTGTAAAAAGCTATTTCTTACATGATGATGGTGCGTACGATGTACCACACCATCATTTTAACCAAGATTTTGGTTTTATTAATTCGTATACCAAATTTTCTTCCTCTAACTATATTACTTTTCATAACACCGGACACAATAAGTTTTTCGGACTCTGCTTTTAAGGACTTATACAGTCATTGTTTGAGCTGGACCATGGGAGTCATAATTCCAATTTCTTGTTTTCGCTTCAGCAATACCCTGGCACAGTTTGGTCACACATTTCTGAAACGCGTTGTGTATTTAGGTATATTGGGAAGTTTCACTATATTTGGTTGTTTGCAGTGCACGACATCCCCTATCTCCTCTTCTCCCCTTCGGTTCCACCACTGCTATGTTCTTACTGTCTCATTCCAAACAAAATTCCTTAACATGTGCCTGAAGTTGTAAGTGGCATTTTGTATATGCAATAATCGTAGATAAATTAATTTAAAGTTTTTTTGGAAATGCTTATAAAGCCATACACATTTGTTAAAGCTCATAGAGCTACTAGAACCACGAGAAAAACAAGTATTGATTTACATTTCTTTAGGATGACTGTTATAGTTGCACATCTTTACGTGATTCCTGACATTTCAAAAGGCGTAATGGATCTCTTTCACATTATATTTTCTTAAGGGTTCACGAAACGTTCAATAACTTGGTAGCATCGTATATATGACAACACTACATCCAGTGAAAGACTTTTGAAAAAGGAGGGGACTATGATAGACAGTTAAGACATTGAAAATGATAGATATTTAACATATCCACCAATAATTATGTAATTGTATGCCAGAGCTTCGATTAACAATACTGTGAGGACTCTGCATTGTATGCTAGTAATTCGAAATAGTATGTTCACTGCCACCTGGATGCTGGACGGGGAGCCAGGGTGCCACTGCCACCATCTTGGATGATGTCAAACTGCAACCTCTTGCTCTGTCATTCCTTGTCAGCAGCATCAATTTTGAATTTACCTTTTTTCCCTCAGGAATTTCCTTTTTTTCCCTACTGCTCTATCTTTCCGCCTTGGCACTTCACATGCTTGTATTCCGTTTCCTTTTTCTTCCACTCTGTCATTCCGATGTTATTTTTTTCGTGCTCTGTCATTTCTTCCTACATCTCGTACATTCCATCCCTTGGGGGTTTTCTCATGTTCCTCCCGGTTTCCTTTATTTTATTTTATGCTCCCTCATTCCTTCCTGTCTCTTTCTCTTGTCGGTTCTATCCCTTGGGGTTTTTTCTCATATTCTTTCATGTATCCTACATTTTCACCCTTTCCTCTCTCTTGCTTTTCGCGTCCTCCATCACTGTTAACATCGTCTGGTGTAGGTTGCCATTTTAATGCCCGTGCTTGCGGCCAGTCGGCTGCTGTAGGCAGCCATCTTTGATTATCTCACCCACAACTAGAGTGTTTTATGTTCTATAGTTTGCGGCTAGGAGATCTGGTATCGGCGTGGCCATTTTGTGTGTTGGTTAGTTCACTCGTCACCTGCAGAGGCACGCTAGCATCGGAAGGTTGAGTTTAAATAGTGGATGCCAGAAGAACTTGGAATTTTTTAGTTGTTTGTGAACTCAAAAAATGCAGGTGGCGTTCGGTTTCGCTGCAACCACCCTTAGGTCGCCAGTCCGACATATAGACCACATATCCACCATAACATGTGAAGTGTTAGGAGATGAAGTAACGTATTTAATCGCATCGGCATAAGCACTATATAGGTTCACGCACGCACATGGCTGCTGCTGGCAGCGAAGCCATTGCATGGTCACGGGAAGAAATATAGTAAATACTCGCATCGTCATTCAGAAAATACTGAAATACATACAAATTCGGTCTCGTCGTGTCTCTCTGCATAACAGTTACATGTGCGTAAATGTTAAAGATAAAATTTATAGCATGAAAAAAAAACCAACAGTCTATCCAGTGCCTCGGCCGCAGTCCTTCATGTTCATATGCATATAAGAGATAAAATATAAAAACAAATAAATTATCGTATTTAAAAATTTCCGTTAAACATGCCAACCTACAGTGAAATGGAGTATATGCACACAATACACTGCACATACTGCCGCAGGGTGAAACAGAGTATACGAACTACCTCGCCGCACATGCTGCAGAGTATAGAGCATAGTCGGCACTCTCACACGCACTTGACGAGAGTCTC
The DNA here is from genome assembly GCA_002778355.1 of Clitarchus hookeri. Lineage (NCBI taxonomy): Eukaryota > Metazoa > Arthropoda > Insecta > Phasmatodea > Phasmatidae > Clitarchus > Clitarchus hookeri. The sequence continues at coordinate 392,065 of NQII01000550.1, read as the reverse complement.
GGTCTACCAACCTCTCCATTTTCCCGCACCAGTCGGTCAGTAATGCTAAGATATGGACTGGCAGAAGACGGCAATCAATAAGTGAGCTCCTAAGGGACAGCAGTGTGTGTGAGAAGGGCCCATAAATGGCCCCACTCGTGGATGCCCGATGTCCATCCCCAGAGCTAATCAGCAATGTGCATCACCATGAATATTAAAGCAGTGACATGTACCATATTTCTGCCAGGAATAATGCCTTGGCGAGAAATGGATGACAACCAACTTAATGGGAATTTATAACAACTAATCCTGTCGGTGGCGGTCATCCATCTACGGCTCTAAGTACATTAACGAGTGCCACATCGCCACCCTAATCCATATCTCCTGGGACGCCATTAACATCCATGATGTTTAATCCCACTATAGATGTCAGGCCTTCAGGAATTTTAACAAGCATTCAAACTGAAATGTGGCACAAGTTAGAAATACATCCCAATTTAAAATCCTCCGAGAAGATATTATCAACAATGATCCAGTGGGAAGTAGCAGATGTTCAGTATCAACTGTAACCCAGATGGGCAGACTTTTTTATCAAGTGTGCTAGTGAGAGCATGCTAAGTACCCCACCAAAAATTATCACAGCTGCATGGTATTTGCAATGTCCGTCCATGCACAATCCCCAGTACTCTGTATTACCAGACTGCAAATTAATAAACACACAGATGTGGACTTATAACCCAGAGGGAGTATGAGGTGATGAGAGAGAGAATTCAGAGTATGATTAAAGTACACAACACAAGTACATATATATTATTTTAAGAACTAATTCATTTATACTTAAAGAAAATAGTTTTGTTGGTGGCCCATACAGGTCCAATCACTCATCTTGCGATGCTGTGTGTCCAATTGCACATCAATATGTATCGACTGTTTTATCCAGCTGTTGTGACATGAATCGAAACTTCGCGATTTTACAAAAAGCTGACTGCCCTTCTGACAAAGTACTTTCACAACCAAATAATCTTTAGGGAATTTGGTCAGCTGCATTTCTTGCTCATAAAACACACCAAGGAGCTCATCACCATTCAAGTCGGCGAAATAATACGTCCTTGGTTAGTAATGGCGAATATTGACCAGCATGTAGACTTCGTTCTCCAAATCAGTGTGTGTGATTTCTCAAATGTTCCCTTCTCTCATTATATCCTGACATAGACACCAATAATTGTCATAGGCTCACACATGTCCAATTTCTTCTCGGCTTTGAACACAGTCTCCAGCAAAGAATTATGTTTAATGTACACGGGACGCATACCGACAGTGCAGCGTACTCTTCGTTTGTAGGATGATATCAATCGAGACAGCATGTCTAACCACTTTTAACTCCCCCGAGATGGAATTTCTTGCCACAGGTCAGTCTTCAAAGTACAGTTAGAACATTCAAAAATTAAGGCATTCTTCTCACCATAAGTGCTGTACTGATTAATTTTATTCGCATCCATTAGTGAATGGAAAGCAGGATTGCAGAATTCTCTGCAAGATACATCTGCAAAATTTTAGGTGACCCTTTATTTGGCCAAATAATCTTGATTGCATTGCTAACAGCAAGACAATGCTTCCAGCTAAGTGGTATAGCCCATCCGAATATGCTGAAACAATCTAGTGCTCTTAACATGTATCTTTAGCCCATTTTAAATGTACAATACAGGATCATTTTAACAAGGTCGACCTGGTACACATCTCTCAGCCAAAAGACGAGTACTTTCCACCTGAAGTAATTATGGTGCACCGGCGGGTGGAACTTGGCGGCAATTTGGCAGGTGTAATTATCTTCAGTATATGTACCAGCTTTCACATAATTCTTCTAAAATATTCACAATATTGTTATATAGGAATTATTAAAAAGCTTACTGAGCGGTAATTATCAGCTATAGACAGTTTACCAGCTCATTGACATCGTCCCAAAATACACATTCAAGTCAGTTGCCTCCATGAAACTTCGAATTTAGACCCTAGCCACTCGCTAAGCCAATATCTCGAAATAGTTCAGCAACAATGCCGAATTTCGGGTGCGTCTCATTCTTATAAGCGTTTCTGGAATAGTCATTGCCTGCCAAATGTGCACTTGTGAGGGCGAGCAATCGTTTGTACAGGCGAATTGCCTCGCACGTGTATCTGCTCGGCTCATTTTTAAACAGCAATTCATAGAGGCATGGTGACACACACATTGCTTCGTCATCAATACATATAAAATCATTTGGCAGCACAAATTTTTTGTTCCCCAAGAACCATTTCTTATGGTGCCTATAAATACCATATGTTCCATCAGTAAGCCTTGTTCTGTGCGAAGACAGGTCATTCCAAATGGTCTCGATGCACAAGTTAAGTCTTTATTTTTATGCTTCAATGCAGCTAAAGGTAAATCGTCTTCTTCAATAGCCGCAGTATCTTCCGGAAGAATCTTATGCTTCCTGCCAGAACTGGTTCAATTTCCGGTTCAGTCTTCATTTCAGCAGTGGTAGGGGAACTGTTTGTTGTAAATTAGCTAGCTGAGATGTTATCGGCTGTAAGGCCTCTTTCTTCCAATGTAGCATCACACTTCATGCCCGCATGCTTGGCCAGTTAATACTTATTGTGAACACTTTCGATTACGCGATGTAAATACTCGATGGTAACAGCCATTGTACTAAAAGTGAATGCAAAATGGTCACAGCATATATTTAGGAGGTGAATCGATGCATCTCTACGGTCTGCTTTGTGGTATTGTCTTCAGACTTAGAGATTCTCTGGACGACTGCATCTCGCACATGCTGGCAATGTCTCCATTGCTCCTTGTTTGAGCAAAACACAGATAGGACATGATAAATAAACAGCAATGTATAAGGTATTTAAACTCTGCCAGCATCACACCCAAGCCTCTAGCTTGTGCACCTAGCTTAGTGAACATGCTAGTAAGAGCTCTGTTATCCATTCGATTTCCAGTAGTAATGAGTTTCGATTCAATTTTTGTTACATCCTGCTCGTACCCTTGGTCTACACATTAAGGTGCACGTCTAGTTTAGCATACAGGGCAGTAAGAACCCTGTTGTCAACTCGCTCGCCTACAACATCGAGCTTCGTCTCCACAGCTGAGAGCTTGCCTCCTAAACCAGTAAGTTTGTACACATCATCAGTCAATGTAAAAATTTGAGCATCCATCTTAGCAGACATCATACCGACAGCATCTATTTTCGATTCCATGCTGACCACTGACTCTAGCTTCTTATTTAAAGCGACCAGCATGACCGCACCCTTGGTCGTCACATTAAGGTGCTCGTCTAGTTTTGTAGCCAGGCCAGAAAGAACCGTGTCGACAAATCGCTCTCCTACAGCATCGAGCTTCTTCTCCACATCCACAAGCTTGCCACCTAAAGCAGCCAGTTTGAGATCATTGTCAGTCAATAAATGAATCTCAGCCTACATTTTAGTAGACATCGCATTCATGTTGCCGAATAGCCGACCTTCTACGGTCTCAAACATGTCGCTGGAAGAAAATTCAGTTAAATTGGACACACTCTAGATCAATGTGCAAAGCCGCACATCCGTGTTAGTAGTCAGTATATTGGTATTGAAGAGACGGCCTTCCATGTTGGCGAGCTTCCCGCCTAAAGCGGACAGTTTGCTCACATCCACAGTAAATACATGTAATTCAGTATTCATGGCTGTATGAACCCTGCTGGGTATTTGCTCGCCCTCACTGTTGAGTGTTGTCTCTAAATCAGCAAACCAAGTCATACCAGCCTCAGTGCATGAAGATAAGTCTCAGTGATAGCAGATGCAGTCTGCAGTACTACCAGTGGTTGCAAAGCCTCTGAAGTGATGCTGCGGACAAAGGACGCATTGGCTGCATCGCTGCCATGTTTTGGCCCTCCGAGATTCTTTGCATGTTTCCCTCCGAAACTGCAGTTACCATGAACAGTATATTTAATACAGCTGTCCATCGTACTCTTCAGGCTGCTATGACCAAACTTGAATATGGTGTAACTCATCGTTCACTGATGTGCGATATTGGATTGATTGAATCCCCTATGGCACTTTCGCTTATGAGGTGGGAAATTATTTCCTATCTAACACGACGCATACTTTTAAATCTGTCAAATGTAATTGCTGTATTATCATGATTGGAGTAAACATGAGGTCACCCATGCAAAATAGAATAAGTTAATTAGCACTGTTAAGGCATGCATGAATAACTTTGGCAAAATACTGCTGCATAGTCGACTGTTTCGCACATGCCATAGTATCGAAAGCAAACACAGAGTCAGACATAAGATCACTTGGTGGCACGACTCCGTCGTTGTCGTTAAATGGAAAATAACATAAACCATCTACATATTGTATAATATGCACTAGCTGTAGTTTCATTGGCTGTTGTAATTTCAATGGGCTTACCATTGAGGTTCGATCCGTGGGGCAGATTTCTTCAACTACCTCTACTGTACACTTCCTCTGTTGCCGTCGTCTGTCTGTGTTCCTTTGTAATCTTTGATTTTTTAGGTGGATCGTTTTTTCCCATTCCAGAATAGTAAGCCGCCTGTACACTATTCTTGCGGCACCACTGGTGTATCTTTATACACATACATGTACACGCCTTGTTTGCGTATAAGGAAACAATTACGGTGGTGTTTTTGCTGTTGTAGTGTACTGCCCTGGTCCCTAGCCCAGGAGCTGTCCGTATGGTTATGCCACGCGCACAGTAATGTGCGAGGGCGATGCTGCAAGAGTGATCAGATAGTGACCATGCTGCTGCTGACGAGGCTGTGAGAGTGTAATTTGTGTTTTTTTACCTACTGCTAGTTGTTAGAGAACAATAGGAAGGAAATATTTCCCCGTGTGCAAGTTCTGGCTACGTTCCCGTACTGCGTATTAGTGCAGACCAGTTAGGGGTACAGCAGAGAGATCGTGTTCTCGAATGCACGGACAAGTGTTACAACGATGGTATTTTTTTCGCACTGTTATTTTTTATGTTTTAAATTGTACACACATGACTTAGATATATAGATGTGACATGCTCGAACTGTTATGTACATATGAAATTACTTTTTTCTGAATGTTAGAATGAAAATATTTATTGTGCTATTAATTTTTTAGGTGGCTGCAGTTTTTTTTCCTATATTGATACGTCATTAAACATCCTCTTTTATTTCGTCACATTGTCATCTGGGGAGTGCATAGGCCAATGCGAATTTATACATTATTTCATCTCATAACACTTTCCATGCAAAAGTAGTCGTGTGGTCTATAAGCTCGACTGGTGACTCAATGGAGGTCAGATCGAAACTGCATGCCTCCTCTATATTTTGAGTTTACAAACAACTAAAAATTTCCCAACCCTCCTTTCGGCCACCATTTGAACTCCGCTCCTCGATGCTAGCGCGTCTCTGCAGGCGATGAGTGAACCAACCAAGACACGTAATGGGCGCATTGAAACCAGCTCTCCTAGATGCAAACTGTAGAACTTATAACACTCTAGTAGAAGTGGAGGGGATCAAATATGGCAGCGTACAGCGGTCGACTGGTGGTAGGCGCGGAAATGAACCATGGCTACCTACAGCAGACGACTTCTATTATGATAGAGGACACGAAAAGCACGAGAGAGGAAAGGGTGAAAAATAATGGAGCTCGGAGGGAATATGAGTAACACCCCCTCACCACAAAAAAATTATATAGAACGGACAAGAGAGGAAAAGAGAGACAGGAAGGAATGAGGGAGCACGAGAGAAAATAAATAAGACCAGGAGGAATGTGAGAAAAAAACCCTAAAGGATAGAATGGACGATAGGTAGGAAGGAATGGCAGAGCTCGAAAAAAATAACATTGAAGTGACAGAGCAGGATAAAAGGAAACGGTATGCAATAGCATGGAGTGCCGAGGTGGAATGATAGAGCAGGAGGAAAAAAAATGGAAATTCGGTAGGGAAAAAAGGAAACACAAGATGGATGCTGCTGACGAGGAATGGCAGAGCAGGAGGTTGTTGTATTACATCATACAATATGGTGGCGGTGGCGCCCTCGTTCCCCGTCCTGCATCCAGGTGGCGGTGAAAATATTATTTCTAACTACTTATGGTGCATGGAATGGGACTGGGAAATAAATAGTTCCATAATTCCATAATTCCATAATACAGAACTATGCAGCTCGCCTGGACTATGAAACACTGTTACTGGACTCTTGACAACTGGAGTTGCATAGCCTGTTCTGACAAGTCTTACTTCCAACCATTCGGGTAGACTGACATTTCAGCAAATTTGTAAAATCACGAATCGATAGCTTTTATAAAATCACATTCTACCGGTTAGTTTTATGTGTTCCTCGTTTCTAATGTGCTACTGAAGATTCACCTTAACCCAAAACGAATGTACTAAATGTCCAGAGCCATCGTGTTTTTAAAGAACAATCATAGTATTTGTGGTAATGACAAGTCCTCCTAGTTCCCCACATTCCAATATTATCAAGTCTACGTGAAAATTATGTATTTCTTCCAACTTATTAACTAATGATTATATTGCTCGCATATATTCATGACTATAGTGATTATCTTCTATTTGACAATGTTATATATATTTATGTCACTATTGGTGGCTAACTACTGGCCATCGATACTGCCTCATTATATCTAAAATATTTCAGTTATTATTTATAAGGCGTGTACCCATTTGTGATAATAAATCTTCAGAAGCAATTACTAATTACCCTTACTCTCCAATTTGCAGAGAAGAATTGAACATCCCTGAAACGGCAGGGAGTGTGCAGGGGGTGACAAACGGGGAAGCAGGACCTGCATCGATACATACCACTGATAGCAAGATAACACCTCCACAAGGGGAGGACATTATAGTCCACAGAATACCCAGGTATATAGTACCATAGTCAGGCTTATGTTCTAAGATGATATTTCTCAGGTGTAAGCATGATTTATTTATGAATAAAAACTATTGGCTCACTGCTTATTATGTTAATACCCGCTTATGTTGTGGATATAGTACTCTTTGCGCCTTATCAATTTTTCAGGCCCTTGATTCTATGTGTTGTTCTGTGTATTTACCTAACATTTGATTCTAATATTTAATTTTGGTATTTAATGGCATGTTTTTAAGCACACGTCGATTTTGTTTTGCTCTCCAGAGTAGGTGATTTCCTTTTCATTAATGGTCACCCCATTTGAGCATCATTGAACACCTGCTTAATTTAACCCATAACACTTATGCTAAACACATCCTGAAAAACATCCAAGTCACAATAATTGTATGGCATAATTTTGCTATATTACATAAAATAGTCGCTCCATTTAAACGCAAAAAAAAATTATTGAAATTTTACAAAATTATATTTAGGAAGATATGAAATTATAGATTTAAATGCTAACCAAAATTTCTAATTTTATTCAACTAACATAAGTGAATAAAAGTAAAAATAAATCTTTAAACCATCAGAGTATTGTAAAATTATTGTGTGTAAACTGATTGGTTTTCTTCTGTAGTGTCATTTATCTTTAACAATACATCCTTAAACATACTGATAAAGAATTAAACACTGATACCAGGCAATAATAGAGCCCCATTTTAAAAAAAAATGTAATGTAGTAAAACATAAAACTTCAAGAAATGCTTCATTTGAACTCAAGGATTTCCATTATTTTGGTAAAATTTTTACATACAAGAGAAAAATTATTTTAAGAGATATAATTGTATTTAATTATTTTTACTTTGGAATAGTGACAGAATACCCTGAAAGACCTGACACCATTGAGATTTCCACATACCTTAGTAATGGTAGCTGAGGCCTCAATACTGGTGACAATGTCGATTGCAGATGGTATAGGCTATTCACGGTAAAGTGAGAACTTTCTGAACCCCTCATTTCGAATAATTGACAATAAATATATTTTATTTAAGCTTTAGACAATAACTTCCCCGATAGCGAATGTAGTGTGATAGCCAGGTGTGGTGGACAGGTATAGCGACTCGCTGTACTACATTGTAGTGTAGATAGGTGGGTGTTGTTGACAGGTATGGCGACTCGCTGTACTATGCCCTGGCGCACCAGCTGGAGCGGGCGAGGATAGGCTCTATAGACCATAAGGCGGACACAGCAGCACTGCGAGCAGAGCTGATCCGCCATGTGGGGCAGCACCAGTACCGCGAACTGCTGCTGCGCTCTGTGGAGGCGCACGGCAACCGTTACGCCGAGCTGCAGAGCGAGGACGACCGGCTGCAGCAGTACCTGCGCGACCTTGAAAAGTTCCGCTTCCCTCCGGGAGACGAGGTGCTACAGGTGGCAGCCGACCTGCGAGCCGTGGACGTCATCGTGTTCGACGCTGATGGACACCTGGTGGACGTGTTCGAGAGCTCCAGGGAGGATGTGAGCCGTGCCGTGGGTGTGCGGAGGACCGCTGTGCAGGCTACCGGGGAGTTCAATCTGGCTATCTACCACTACGACAGTGCCGACCACTCCGTCGCAGTGAGGGACACTCCGGCAAGGGAGGTCGCAGGCTGCAAGTGCGAGGCGACAAACTGCTCGACAGGCACTGTCTCCAGAGATGCCATTCTGGGAGAATCATCCTAGGCACACCTGGACATCTATCTTCTCCAAACTATCCAAGAGGGCCATTGATTTTAGTTACAACCATATGAAAAACAATGCTTTTAATGCTTTTGAATATACTATTAAGTATCGACTATACTTCTCGAAATAAACAATGTATTGTAGTTTGAAATGAATTACAAATTTTCAATAACATGTCTATTGTTATGATATATTTACTTTTAGTGTATAAAAATGCATTCCTGGATTATTTTATATTCCAATCTAACATAAACGGGTATCTTAAACATACCGACAAATTTTGATACGTGATTTCTGAGGTGGAAATACACAAATTGAGATAAGCAACTCGTGGTACAGGTCAAATAGGAAGAGCTGTATGTGCTTCCAATGTTTGAGAAAGGTATAATTTATTGTCATATTTAGAGAACTGCTTGTGAGACAGAAAAAAATTAATAGTTATTAATTATTGAAAATAATAATCAATAAACACAATTTTGTGTACCGTCAACTGAGGTGACTTAGGCTAATTTTTTTCTCGTTTTGTCTTAAAACTGCGTGAACAGACCAATATCTATAAGGCATTATTTTTCCTAAATTTCTGTTGAATTTAAGAGATTCCATCGAACAATTTGGCGTACTATTTCAAAACTATGAACATTTCCTAACCTTCAAAACTTATTTAGAAAAAAGCGGCACAATCTCACCTCGACATGGGGTGACTTTATCTCGGGGTATGGTATAGCTTTAAAAGTCGTCTGCAAAGACCATTGTGGCAATATAACCCCGTTGTTAGTTTACAAAAACCAATCAATTATATAAATACATAACTTTGAAGACCATAATATTTTTCTTCAAGCTATCTAGTGGAATCCACGATCGAGAGCTTGTTTCTTTCTACCGTGTGGGAGATAGCGCCACATGAATGTTTTTCCAAGTAGTGGGACAAAGTTACCTCATGGTAGACGAAGCACCCTGGCTGACAGTACATGTAAACCACATTCATTATGTCGAAAGGGGGTGTTGCTGACCTCATTTCTTCAAAAATTCATGTTACAACAAAAATGTCCTGTTTTTGACTAGAGATTTTAAAGTGCCGGCAAGAAAAGCAACATAAATGTATTTTGCAAAAATTGTCTAACTCTCGCCCTTTTCGCGTAAGAGTTAGATGTTTGATTACTGCCTGCCAGGTAGGCATCCAGTATGGTTATCTGCATGCAACACCGTAGTGGTGTATGGGTATTACGTAGGTACAGGTGGTTTGTGGGGAACTTAATCCTAACTTGTTTCATCTAAAACGTTTCGAAGAGGCGTGGAATATAGGCGTGCGTCATGGTTTTCCACCACTCTCATATCAGTACAGTACTTCCCTTCCCTAACATAGGAGAGGAATGATGAATAAAAACCCACACTTCACTACTTATTGCACGCATTCTACTATAAGTTAAGATAGGGAAGTATACGAACACATATGTGACAGAAGTTCTGCTCTACGCTGCAGTTAAATATAATACATGAGCTTCTATACGATTTGCCATAAGAGGTTTCCAGCGCGGCGGTAACCTCTTTACGAGATCATCACAACTGTCACTCACAGACTGCGTGAAACAGGCACGTTTAAGGAACGAGCTGGGTCTGGTAACTCGAGGAATGTCCGTACACCAAATGTATAAGACGAAATGCTAAATTTTATGGAGGAAAACCCGTCTACCATCACCTGCGCCATTGCGCACGGAATGGGTGTGTCCCATACCACTGTATGGCATGTTATACAAGAGCAGATGCCGCTTGCCTACCACATGTGAAAGGTGCAGGCATTGGGACCAGCAGCTTTCTCCACTCGACATGGTTCTTCGTAGTGGTTTCTGCAACAGTGCACAGTAGTTCTTCATTTTACTCTCACTGTATCATTAACTTATGAAGCGACATTCACGAGAGACGGTTATTTTAACAGCGGGAACAGTCGCAGGTAGGACGACACCAATCCTCATGCAACCGCCATCACAGACAACCAGCACAGATTTTCTGTGAACATCTGGGCGGGTATTGTGGGTGATCAACTTATTGGGTCATACTTCATGCCACAACAATTGACTGGGCTCATGTACCGTCAATTTTCCTGCAATTCACATAGCCAGGTTTCCTCGAGGATGTGCCGCTCGCAGTCCGACCACGTATGTGGCTTCAACACGATGTTGCCTCTTCACATTCCACAAGAGCTCTACGGGATCATTTCAACATGGAAATCCTAGCACAGTGGATTAGAAGAAATGGGCCTGTTGCATTGCCAGCACGCTCTCCTGGCGTTAAACCGCTGGACTTTTTCCTGCGAAGGTTGATCGAGGTTCTGGTGTACGACAGACCCATTAAGTTGGAGGAAGATCTGTTCGCAAGGGCTATGGCTGCTTGAGATGAGGTTGTAGGTGCACCGGGTGTTTTCAAAAGAGTACGCCAATTCAGACGCCGAATAAGTTGCAATTGGGTTGGCGACCGCCATTTTGAACACTTGTGAAGTTACTTATTATGGTACGACATTAAACTAGTAGTAAAATATCTTAATTTCCCTTTATGCACTCCTAACAGTGAGAAAATCCGACCGAACTGTTATTTTTGCAACTCACTAATGTAAGACCACACACACGTATGCAGAAGACTCATTCCATTATGGCACAGCGCACAGACAGTCGTTTCTAGTTGCCTACCTGGCAGGCAGTAACATCTGTGAAACACACACATAATGTTTTCTCTAAAACAAAGAGAGTTAGACAATTTTTGCAAAACACATGTATGTTGCTAATTTTGCCGGAATTTCATAATACTTAGTAAAAATAAACGAACGTTTTTGTAAAACAATTTTTTGCTATAATAGCATTTTGCCTGGGNGGGGGGGGGGGGGATTTAGATCTACACGACATTCACTTTATTATTCCTTACGGTTTAAATAGCTAGTAACCTTTACTTTGTTTCTGTCCCGCAAACAGTTTCCTAACTACGAAAATATTTTTTTTTCCTCAAACTTTGGAAGCGTCTACCGTTATTACTCGTTAACCTGGACCATGGGTTGCCTATCTCAATCTTTATATTTATACCTCAGTAATAACGTATAAATTAATCGGTTAGTTTTTTATATACGTTGTATACAGATAATAAATATGTTAGAATTACTTGAAATTCAAGAAAATACTTTCAAATAATATATTTTCACATACTTGCGACAAGTTAAAAAAATTTTTTGTATCTGATATTTTATTCGATAATTTTCTCAATTTCTATATATTCCTTTGGCTACGTAAATAATTGTTGTTTTATATTTGTACCACACACTGTTAAACTTTTGGACATTAACAATGATTTCACTATTCTCACAAATAAAAATATTGAGAATAACAGTTTCACATAAATACATGTCAAAATCACAATCCTGCCAAATTATAAATGTACAAATAAAGGAAGCTAGTAAGAAAAGTCCTGCAAGGCCTGGTATCGAGCGTTACCTCTGCGATTGCTGGACAAGTTAATTATATTTAGTCACTTGAGAAAGATGCGCCCAGCGGCAGAAATGTTATTTCGATAGCAAAATACAAATATTAGCAGTCCACGGTCAACTAAACTCATTCTAAATCATTATTAGCAAAATATCTCTGCTCCTGCTTGCATTCACTTTAACTGGCGCAATGGCTAATATGCTTTCAGTGAAGTTGTCTCGACAGATGGAAAGTGCTTCCTAATATTAATGTGGAATTAAAAGTCTGTGTTAAACACGTATCAACACTGAAAACATTTATTCTGCTTTCTGTTTTTTAAATGGATATTACGTTTAGCAATGAGCACATTTTCCGAATATTTACTTTTCAAACAATTTCACAGTTTCACTGAACCACGCATGACTTATGTAATGAGGCCAACAGAAATGTTAATGTTTCATATGGCGGAGGAGCGCGCAAAACAAACACAAGTCGAACTTACGGAGTGCTTTCAAAAGAGCTCAGTTCATCTTGAACAGCCCAAAGTAGTATGTTTTATTGCGAAAGAAGAAGATACGGCTAAATTAAACAGCGATGCTATCGTACAGACACAATTAGTTAATAGCACGACAACTTACGTCAATTGGTCATAATTTTTTTTAATCTCGAATATTTTTGGATTTGTAAAACTGCATCTCAGAGGGAATATATGAAACTGCGTGGGATCAATAAAGATAACTTTCAAAATAAATCTCCTACATTTTTACTACTATCTCTACACTATTCTACATTATGTTTCAAAAAGTAACTAAACGGCTGCAGGAGAATCATCCGCCTGCAGCATCCTCCCGGAGCACGGGAGCACACGGCGAACACGTCCTGCAGCGACCGAGTCTCTGCAGACAGTCTGGCGAAAATGGTCAGCGGAAGGATACATAATCGCACGTTGCGTGTGGGGACAAAGGTCACAAAGTCAGTTCACAAGCTGTTCCTAGAGAGCACTGGGGGTACCAAAAATGGTCTACAACTACACAAAACTGTACAGCAGCAAGAATTACAAGTGTTGCACCTCTGGCTAGTTGCACGGACAAGGTACAGCGCGAAGCACCACAGGTCTCATAAATGACAACATGCCATCCAACATCCGGTTGCAAGCTGAGCTGTCTGCAGCAAGCAACCAGCTTCCAGCCAGACTTGGAAGCGAGGTTATCTGTGTAGTAGCTCCAATGCTTGAATACTAGACTGAAATAAAATTACTCAGATAACACAGTTGCCCTAAATTTTACCAACATACTGACAAAATTAAATAGAAGAAAGTATTAAAATATATTAGGGTAGGTAAAATATAGAGAATGATGTGCCACAAAATTTTGGAAAAAAATTACAACAGCACAATCTTCCACCCTCAAAGCAGATGCTGGGGTGTTTTTAAGAAACACAACACGAAGAATGTCCCAAAACAATGACTCAACCGATTAAACCAGCTGAACACAATATAAAAATAAAGATTTTAAAAAATCCGTTGGCAACACAAAAATTAACTACATAAACAGCCTAAGGAAGAGTAGAGAAAGAATCTTATGTTTTGAAGGAATTTATGATCTTGGCATTCAGTTACGGCGCAGATTTGTGAAGATGAGCACTCTGGGGGTAACACCTTAGGGTTGACGATTATTATAACCAGACCTGGGACGGCTGGCCAGTCTTGGGGCAGAACCACTGAATATATCCAGTAAATATAAGTCAGAGGAAACGCCGGGTATTTTGATGTCCTTGGGTTCTTGACTCTAAAAGACATTCACTAAACATAAATGAGACTTAAACCTTAATTAAAATTAAAACTTACGACTGCTTGAAAACAGCCAACGCCTCTGGCTCCAAATCAGTATTACCAACAATGTAGACACTGAAAAGTCTTGTATCTCTGGAAAGTGATCAGCCTCCTACTAGAACTCAGGTCAGCGACGAGAGACTTTGATCCATGGTACTGCAAAAAACAAATCCAATATACACACATCTCAACAACACTCCAAGGGAAAGGAGAACAATTGTGGGAGCACTCAAATTTAAATATGACAATTAAACGCCCTCAACCAAATTAATATCAAAATTCACTTCACTAAATAAACTACTCTTTGAAAATAATTGGTGCTAGGTTACTCCATGATAATGCTTAGTTTAACACTGCCTTAGAGGGAAAATAATGGAGAGGTCATCCAAAAGGTATTACCTAGAAGCTTCTGGCACTCCTGTGGGTTGGCCATGTGATCACCATCCACAGAAGACCAGAGTAAGCGAACAGAAACCCAATTTAGCACTTTGAAAAAAAACATCCACAACTCAAGATTAATTAGCTTGACCTAGCTCCAAAAATTTGGACTTACAAACTAGGGAATAAACAATCTATTTGTGTCCTGGAAGTCAACAAATTCCAAAAATAACTTATACAAACAAAGTTGCAAAAAGTTACCTTAATTTTAATGTCCGTGAGTTTACCTATATTAAACACACTCTACAAAGTGTACAAGAGTGTACCTACTCTTGGACTTAAGCAAAGAAAATCAAATAAAAGAGTATGGAAGGTAAACAATTCAATGAAATATTTCGCACATCAAATATAATTTCTAGAATAAATATTTATTATTCCTACAGAGAGTGACTACATATTCATTTATCATGTAAAACTTTAATAAGTTGCAAAACGAATTCACGAATGTGTATTTATTTTATCTTAAATACTTAAAATAGTCCAGAAAAAAGAAACACACTTTCGTCTTTAGCCCATTCCAGAATACACACAAGGGCACACTGTCAGGAGGGTCCAAGTTCGAAACTTGGGAAAAATATACTTGTGACTATACTGATGAAAATAATATACATGTTACCATACTGATATACGAAACACAGATATAACATACAGATTTATGAAAACGAGACATAACATACTGATGGGGACAAACAGAACATACTGATAAAAAAAATACCCATTACCGTATTGATTCGTCAGAAAAAGACAAAACCTTCCTTAAAAAAATGATACTCCCGTCACGTACCTATATGTATGAAATGCCTCACTGTTTTACTGTATTTTTAAACATGTGGAGAATTAATCTCGCACCCATGCATGCATGCATAACTGCCGCAGGCGTTGGGGGGAAAACAGGGAAAGAAATGAGAGAACGAACTTCTCAGCACACATTTGAAGATTATTATATTAAAGTGTTTTTCTTTTTAAAATTAGGATATAAACAAACACGTTCATCACTGTTGTCCGTGTGCCTTTGAGAGTTGTATTCGTGTGGGGTAGGTCATGTTTGGGAACATGCGCACACGACGAAGAAACGGTCTACCTCATCTTATGTCTATGTAATGGATGTAATTTATGCAAATGACCTTTAAGTTTCATTTTCTTGCTTGCCTCAATTACTTGTTAATAACTAAATGCCCACTTCTCTCATATTCTGTTCCGAATGATCAATACCTTCTGTATAATAGCATATTTGTTTGTTATTTTATGATTTTACTATTTTTCTCACATCTCATACCGTTGCAATCTAAACATTTAAACCAGAATTAAGTGTGACCAATTCATTTAAATATTTCTTTTCTCTTTGCATTTTTTTTTGTCATATACATTCTCTAAACATTCCTACCGATGGAAAATGTATTCCTCGTTGCACACTCAAGTAGTTTTCGTTTAATCTATGCTTTTAGAAACGTTATGCGAAGGAGATTAATATTTTTTCATAAATAAGCATTTTCATCAAAATTATTCGAGGTTATGTAGCGAAGCTATGCTATACATTTTCTGGAAGGTATGATCTCAAATTAAGATTAAGTATTAAATTTGGCTTACTTTCGGCTTTTAATTGGACTACATCATACACTAGTGCGTGGTATAGTTACTGTATAGGTTACCGGCAAGACATATGTCGACGTACGGTTACTGCTTTACGTATTTCCAGTCAATTTCTTCTTGGCATTCTGGTATCATTGCACATTATTTTGATATATAAAGAAATATTATAAGCTCTGGTTCAATTCAAAATCCATTACATGACAAACTATTTAAATAAATTTAAATGAGATAACTTTAGTTTTCTAGATTGGTGTATTTCACTTGTATTGAATCGATGGCTGGTACTAGGTAAGTAAGATATAACATATGCTTGAATATAAATAACTCACAGTGCCTTTGATAGGCTTGAAGGCAGCGACATAAGCTGTTTGTAGTACTACACACTTTTGTAATACTTTGCTTACGAAATATATTTCTGTTTATTTTGTTTTGTATTCTTTAGCCACATATTATTTAATATTAATATAGACCTGATTACTTTGTTCATGATACAAATTTTAAATACGAAATTTTTTTAATGACGGTATATAAACATTAGGATGTGTTTTTTAACATTATTTTCATAAAAATACAGAAATGAAATTAAACAAACAATCGATGTTTACAAATTTCAAGTCGTACTTTAAACACGATATTATGACATGGAATTGAGCTTCTACGATTGTGCCAAAATATACACAATTAGGAGCAAGGACTGACTATTACGAATAGTTGTTTTAAAAACATTCAAGTAAGGCCTACCCGAGAATCAACTGTATTAATAGGATGGTCTATGTCAATTTAGTTGCATGGCAGTAACGTATGAAGTTGATTGTATAACGTATAGGAACATAACCGATATTTACTGAATGCAAAAATATATCTTGACTTCAAAATCACTTTCCCGTTGTTATATTTAATATCTTTAACAGCTTGTCAGGGTAGCGTTTTTTTTCTTGCACTCTATTACAACTATCATTATTCTCATTGTAACTGTACAATGAATATTGTATTTTTTTTACCTGGATTAAAACTTATTTTGACGAATATAGAAAATGCCAGGAATATTAATTACAATCTCAATGTACTTCGTGGCAGCCAGAGAGATCGTCAGAGAGCAGAGAAGTTGTTCTGATACACTTACACAACCAGTTTGCTTTGAACCAGAAGTGTCTAGGAAATGAACAGTTTCGGAGCCAGTAGGTAGAGTCTTGTAGAGGACTGCATACGTGTGAAGTGTAAGCAGTATAAGAGTGCAGCCTAAGTCACAGTAGAGATGTAGAGACGCACTAACACAGAGAGGGCCGGTGTTGTTACAGCAGCTGTGGAGGAGACACTTCACTGACGTCACCGCACTGCTAGCCTGGCCTTCCACCCACGTGAGTACCTGCACTCGCTGTGGCATACGTCACACGACATTGCGAGCCAGGTGTACCACCTACACCCACACTGCGCGTTGCCAACCTCTGCAGTGCGTCCAGTCGCTCCGCCACAGTAGTGGAAGAAGAAGGGGAGGGGGGCACTGTTACAGTGATTGGTGGAGTGGAATTAAGTGGAGAGGAGTGGGCGGTTCTTAACTTCAAGGTCTTGAGAGCCGACTAGAGTGAAGTGAGTTATGGAGCAGCGTCGGGATGTAACTGCAGAAGGAAACGGGAGATCCCCGAGAAAACCTGCCCACTCACCAGTAGCATAGTCCGGCACGATTCTGACGGTAAATCTGTGTGCGGCCCAACCAGGAATGTAACCAGGTTCGCCTAGGCGAGAGGCGAGTAGTTTAACCACTACATTACAGCGGCTACTGCGATAACTGGCGGGAGGGGAGGGAAGTTGTGTTTCTTTGGCATTAGTATCGCTGATAGACGTGTTCATTACTAAAACTTGGAGACATTTTCCTTTGCAGTGCAATAAAACGAACCATATCTTATAAAAGCTACGAGCTTCGAAAGCTTGCTAAGGGCGTTGCCTACGGATATATTTGTTAATTTTCATTTGTGCCATATATTATCCAACTTGTAGACATTATCCGTCTCTAGCTATTCCTCTGATCAAATTTTTATAAACTGTGTGTTTTATATAAAATAACATTACAGTCAAAATTGTGTTCTCTTTGTAATGTACACATAAAATGAATCAAGCTATTTGCAGAAAAAATCAAAATGGCAACGAAACGTTCTTCTCACAATTCGCTTTAAGGTATGTTAATCAAATCTTACTACACAAAATTTGAAGGAAGCCACAAATTAATAATTCGCTAGAACTTACCATTTTTCTGCAAGTTTTTAAGTTGCACGTACATCACCTTGTACAATTTTATATACTTATCGATGTAGCTCTTGACATATCCATTCAGTGTGAATTATTTCATTTCTTTACGTAAAATTGTTTTCTTTATTTGCACATTTAAAAACCGGTAATATTGCGATTATCACATGTATTTATGCAAAAAAATATGTTCTTAATTTTTTGCAATGAAATAGTAATCAGTTGTAATGCGTAAAAGTTGAACAGTGTGTGGTACAAACATAAAATAACACACTTTCTCGTGGCCGACGCCTCTAACGACTTGAAAATATGGTAACGAGAAATTCAGAAAATATCGAACAAAACACAATATATACTATTTTGGAGACCCTAAATTACACCTCTTGTACAGAAAGAACTGTTGTTGACCATATGACATCCCCGAGTTACACGAAACACAACTTGGTCCACCAGATGATTACACGCAAATCTGCGCTACTCTGTCTCACGGAGCGAGACAGAAGCATGCTCCGAGAGAAGCATCTATTTATTTGCTTAATTAATAGTGAGGCTGCCGTGAAGCAGAATGGAGCACTTTTGTGTCTAATCAGTACTCCAGTGTTAGATGTGCATAACAATTCAAGAACGCGATATGGGAAATAGTATCTCTATTTGTAATTGACCTAGTAGAAGTGTTTATATAAAATGGGTGCGTGTACTTATGTACGTGGGTTAGAAGTTATACTTCTTTGGCGTGACTAGAATAAAATGTTATTACCTATGAAAATAATTTATGCGAGTAGGGAAGACGATAAAATGACCGAGTAAAGACATTAAGTACAAATAATAAAGGTTTGATTAAAGAACATAATTAAATTACCCGCAACGCGCCAAAAGAAGTACAACTTAACAAAATAATACTGACATAAAATTATCCTTAATTACCGGTACTTGAAAACACTTTCAAAATTGTATTATACAATTTTTGTCACTAACAAATTTTTCACGGCACAATGTAAGTAACATTAATAAATAAGATATATATATTCATAATGAATTACTAATGTAAATGAAATGTTTTTCAGTTTTCTTACTACACGAACTGATTTTCTGTCGGTTTTAAATATAACCATGTGCTATGTTGTGTACCTTGCGTTTGTATATAGCTAGACGATACGTGACGATACGCGCATGCGAGTTGGGTAATACCCTTACCACGTTCACTGTCGAATTTCGTTACACTGTGCGCGCGCAACTTCCGTTGCACACTAAACTTTTGCCCTCAACGCACCAAAAGAATTATAACTTCAAAAAGTTTTAGTGTATTTCGTTCGTTGTTTTTTCTGCACGTATCACTTGTAAATTTTTTTCTCACTTTATAACAAGGCAACTCTTTAATGAAGCATATATATTTTGAAACTATAATTGTCAATGTTACAAAAGAACCATACGCACGGTTTAGATAGCAAAAGTGTGCCGTCGTTATCTGGAGAAATCGGTATCGGATAAGTCGTATGTCACAAGATGAATTTCATTTTTGAGACGCGAAACGTAGAGGACTACTGGCGAGGTCAAAGGGCAGACAACCTGATTGTAATGCAAGGTCAACAACTCTCACTCTTCTCTCGCACATCCTCCCCCCCCCCTTTTTTTTTGACGCACGACGTATGTCGCTTGTATCGCAGTGTCTTCTGTTGTCGCGCGACTTATTATGCGCGGCTAACAAGTTCTAACAATGTCGATCAACTACACAAATTATAAACTTCTATCATTTTACCCCATATTATTACAAAGGAAATATTCTATAATGCAGAAATAACAGTGCATTAATTAGGACAAGTGGTGTACAAGCAAGCTAGAGTGAGCCTTGTATTGTGGAATAACTTGTACAGCCAATATCGTAAGTACTTGATACAATTTTGGGTGGGTTTTTAATTAAGTGGTATTGTATTTGTATTGCTTCAGTCCGGTTTATATTTTGCATGAAGGTCCAAAAATCAATTTCTATTAATAGGTGTTTCAGCTTAATACTGCTCAAATCTATTCTCTCAGATAGGTTTTCAAGGGGAATAGTTGTGTGTCAGATTTAAAGAGCGTCGATAGAGTGGTTTAAGAGATAACCACCAAATTTATTTAAATGTTACAATATCTTCCAAAAAGGGCAAATTAAGTTTTGAGGAACATGCAAAATGCGAGTCGCAAGCCAGAACGATTAAAATACAAATGACATAACTTTTTCTACAGTTAATCCACTAGCAAAGGTGCGTGAAAGTTAATGCACGCAATTAAAAATATATTATTTTGGGACGTACCTTGCGAAGTGGATCCCCATATTTTTTACTCGGTTGCAATTAATAGTGGAGATGATTCTCCTGTCGCTGTTGAGTAACAAATAATGAATTTTTGATGACACAACTCACCACACTACAACTTCAAAATGCAATACATGGAAGTTGCCCTCCCGTAGAAACTAGAGAAAGGCCAAGCATTTATTCGTACATTCTCACTTATGCACGATGTGTTTATCACAGATGTCCAGTCCCACAGTACCTGAAGAAGAAGAGGAATTGCAGCCTCAGACGGACCCACAAGTGAGTCTCCACGCCTTTCACTATTATGTAGGTAATTCAGTATATCAGTTTTACAATTTAACTACGTTCGTGTGAATGTGAACTGCAAAATCGACAGCGAATACGCCATATGCAATTTTATATGGTAAGAACGTTATTTCCACTCTCACGTTTTGAACGAGCGCTTTCGCAGAAACTTTGAAGAACTACCACGCAATCTTGAAAAAGTTGGAACATTTGAATTCGTTGATTTATAGATATTCATAAGGAGATTCCATCGCTAGCGATTCCATTCGTATAATCACGATATAATAAAAAGCAAAGGATTTATTACTTTTCGATATTTAATCCATCTCTTAACTACCCCCTTGAGGAAGGCAGGCTAATGAGATCAGGATATTGTCAGCTTGTATTGTTGTAATCAAATCCTCTCATCTTCCCAAATAATTTGAAACCACAGTAGAGGTTCTAATAATATTTAGCAGCAATATGACGCCACCCACAGTCAATATGATGCCACCGACAATTGCCAAGAAGCAATCCTTTATAAATGCACATCTCCTGTATTTATAAAACTAACTGGTTCTCAGCACAGAGATATATTTTCCAATCCTGGGTGTATCAATCCGCAAAGTATCAAATCACATTTTCTATGCCTATGGTAATGTAACGGCGGTAATTATCAACAAACATTGTAATATTCACTTATCCCAATTCTTATTATGTATAGAGATTCCGTATGCACTCTTAATAAAAATATTTCAAATATAAAAAGGTGTGTACATAAAAATCGGCAAATCAAACTTAAAAACAATTTATATATTTCATCATTTTTATACTTGAATTCCCTTACACACTTGAGACAAACAATGAGAATCTTGCTCATTTCTGCGGAAATGTCTGTGACATTTTTGCCATGTCTTGCTAGCTTTCGTTCAGTTCTGCATTCAGTTGTATTAAAAATCATAATGTATTTTGTGGCATAACTTAGTATCCTATCTCATAAGATACATATTTCTGACCGTTGGCAACGCTTAATTAACCTCAATTATTGTACAGTTAATACGATTTTATCCTAATCAATTTTGACGACTTTATTTCTTACGCCGTTTTACACCTGCTCTCTAAAATAAATCCATGCTAATGATATGTAGCTGTTTGTGTGGCATTGTGTTTATGCGCCCAGGCCAAACATGCTGAGTTTGAATTTCTAAGGTTTTCAGAAATATACTCAGAGGAATATGGGGATTGTTCCCTAAAATGGCTGATTCATTTCCCGTTCATGAATATCCAGCGTTCCTTTGATAAGGTCTTGTCAGTTTTCGGGACTATTCAAAACACCTAATTAAGTAAACCACAATAATTATCATATCATACTGTGTTTATTACTGCTGGGACTATTTTTAATACACGTATTTACAAATTGCCCTGGTGATTTAGCATCTGCTTAAACCTCAACTCTGGTGTTGGTATGCCTGCGAGTAAGCCAAGCTAAGGTGGTACGCCTAGCTCACTAAGCATCCCTCAAGTGCGTCACACGCCGTGACGCTAGTGACGCTAGGTTTGAGCGGCCGCGGAATGCACAGTAAGAGGAAATCAGAGCTCCCTGAGAAAACCCACGAGGCAAGAGAAATGTTAAACTCGTTTATATATACATATATATAAATGCTGCTTTATGTAGTTAGGATCTTTAAAACTGATTTTAATTTTTCCTGAAAAAATGCTATAAATCAATTATTAATAGGTATATGGGAAGAAATAGCCACTATTTGTGCTTTTTGAATATAGGTATGCAATGGTGTAGCAAATTTTCGATAAATCTCTCAGAGTGCATTCCTTCCATTCTCATTTGCAGAATCTGGTGTGGGGTTGAGAAGCGCCTCCCACAGATTGGCCAATTAAGAGCCATTCTCGCTGTTACCAGTATAACTGCATTGTCCTTTTAGCAACAACTGATATTCCAAGCGACTTCGTTCAACCGATTTATGCTTTGGAGTTTTAGTATCGTAAAGCCAGGGCGAGGTGGTGCAGTAGCGTCATACTGTATTAGCATTCGGTAGTTCGCAGGCTCGATTATTAATTAGCTCATCCCGAATATGGTTTCCTATGGTTTTCCTTCTCTGCTTTGAGTGGTCAAGCAATTGGTTCAACCTTTATTGAACTGCTACAGTTAAAAGGTTTTGCCATATCCATTACCATAAACATAACACAACCGTTGCCACATTTGTGATAACAATTAAAATGACTATTAGCGAGGCCATTGCCACGACCATTATTGTGACTATCAAAATAACATTACCACAACTATTACCATAAACAATATTGTAACCATTGTCTTAAACATCGCCATAACCGCTACCATAACTTACTATAACCATTGCATAAACCATTGTAATTACCACAAATATTACCATGTTGTTATCATAATCATTACGACCATTCCTAAATAAACAGTAACCATTACCATAACAATTGCTACAACTATTTCACCAATTATTTCCACACCCATCATCATAACCATTACCATAACTATTGCCATAATAATTAGCGCAAAATTTCACAACAAGCAATACCACAAGCATTTTCATAACCACTGTCATTAACATTATCGTGATCATTACCATAATCATTGTCAGAGTGATTATGACGACTATCACCGCAAACTGTACTTATAACACAAACCATAACTTTTTACAAAATCATTTCTATCACTATTACCACAACTTCGGCCATCACCATAAACATTATCATAATCATTATCGCAACAATTGCCACAACCATATTCTTTAACATTACAATAATCTTTTCCAAAGATTTCATAACAGCCGCTAAAACAAAACTTTCCATCACTCTTGCCACGAACATAAACATGTTTATTTAATCCATTTACATAATATTTACCATTATTATTACAAATAAAAATTGTCATAACAATTTTCAAAACCATTACCATAAAATAACTATTAACGTACCCACTGCTTCAACCATAACCATTTTCATAGCTATTACCACGAACATAACCGCAATTCCCGTAACCCTTAATATAACCACTTGATACGATTATCATCACCAAAGACTTTACCACAATCATTACCATCACCATTACTAAAACCATCATAATTAGTAATCCTTATTTTAATACAACACTGAAAAACATTTTTCTATGAAAAGAAATATGAATATCGATTTTTTGATTGGTTTGATATAATTAATGATCAATAAACATAATGAGAAAGTATTATTGGCAGTTTTGAAAATGAGGCTGGGTTATGTGTTAGATATAAATCTCCCGGCATCTGCATTCTGGTGAAAGCCTGTGAACAACCACCTCATTACAATGAAATGAGAGTAATTTGAATAACACATTGATCAGCAGGTAAGACCACAACTTCGTAATGCACCCACGCAGCATAGGATTGTGCTGAGATTTTTGTGTTAATGACCTTGTTAAATGCGGATGATTTGAAACAGTTCAAGTTGTTATCATTTTTAAAAAAGTGTTTTTAAATATTTTGTTATGTAAAACTTAGTTTTACTTGAGAATGAGTGATGTAATGTGTGACTGAGGTGTTGTGTCCGCCAGGGGACGGGATGTGTGACTGTGAGGTGTTGTGTCCGCCAGGGGACGGAATGTGTGACTGTGAAGTGTTGTGTCTGCCAGAGGACGTAATGTGTGACTGTGAGGTGTTGTGTCCGCCCAGGGGACGTAATGTGTGACCGTGAGGTGTTTTGTCTGCCAGGGGACATAATGTGTGACCGTGAGGTGTTGTGTCCGCCAGGGCACGTAATGTATGACTGTGAGGTGTTGTGTCCGCCAGGGGACATAATGTGTGACAGTGAGGTGTGTGACCGCCAGGGGACGGAATGTGTAACTGTGAGGTGTTGTGTTCGCCAGGGGACGTAATGTGTGACTGTGAGTTGTTGTGTCCACCAGGGGATGTAATGTGTGACTGTGAAGTGTTGTGTCCGCCAGGGGACATAATGTGTGACCGTGAGGTGTGTGACCGCCAGGGGACGGAATGTGTGACTGTGAGGTGTTGTGTCCGCCAGGGGACAAAATGGCCGTACTTGGCCGCCGGCATGCTGGCCGCACTAGCGCTCCTACTGGCGGCTATGACTATTGGCGTGCGGAGGTACATGCGCAGGAGAGCCACGCCAGAGCCAACCACTGCGCCAGGACAACAACTTGGAGCCACCACTCAACACTCAGCTCGCGCTGCGTATGTCTCTACCGGTACCCCACTCGGAGCTAAAACCCAGTGATTAGGACAAGCATACTTACCTTTGCTGTGTGGTAGATGCCTACCTTGATTATGTTTAACATTACAAGCTCATGTGCAAGAGAGATGGTGGCGAAACATTTGGTCATTACCATGAGTCGAGGATTTGAGTGTTGAGACCAACCACTTTGGAACGACCAACCGTTAGTGGGAACCTGCAAAATTCACGTTATTTTTTCGCAGAACGCTAAACTGGGAATTTCTGTATGCGCTCTTGATTTCTTCCTTTGCTCGGCAGTTTGTGCGGCACGCTCATAGGACTCTTACAAGACAATGATAACAACCGCACGGCACAGTGTCCAACATCCTGTAGCGCGGTCACGCATGCTAATGACTGTGTCTAAAAGCCAGCAGACGATGAAGTCACGAATTTTGCTGTAATGTGAACAGAGTACTGAAATAAAGCATATCACGAAATAATGACGCGAATTTTGAAGGTCTCTACCCATTAGGCCAGCTCACTTTTAGTGCAGAAAGTCGTTGCTGTCGACTCTAAAGGCCAACGACACTATTACAGTTAGCTAATTAATAATGTATTTGTTATGGATAGTACACCACAGTGGAGATAACAAACTTCTCGTACCAATTTCGTAAAAATTAAAGTTAAAAGTAAGTTCACTTAACCCTACTTGGGCGCAAATTGAATATTTGATTTCAAGAAGCGTATGTGATCATGGAACAAAAAATTAAAATTAAATAATATTTAATTACATAAAAAGGCTTGCAGATTATAATTATTGAGAATTTTTAAAAAAGTTACTAATACTTATATCCGTTTTTGTTTTATTCGTCAATTTACTCGTTATTTTAATACTTTAGGATAAATTACACAAATACACTAAATCTCATTTATACATAAACAGAAATGAAAATGTATAGAAAATAGTGATGTCAAGAGGTAACGCCACAATTTTAGACAAAGTCAACTACATTACTGGAGTAAAGTTGACTACACAGCACACAAACACTTAGTTCGGACAGGCGTTTGCAAGATGCGTAAGCACTTGTAAAAAAAACTACTTACCCAAATAAATATTTATCAGCAGATGTTATTCCCTCGCCATTTTTTGGAATAGTAGTCAACATCTTTCTTTCGGCAGTTTGGAATGCATTTTTAAAGCAACTATACATGCCGACTTAAAAATACTCTGTGATACTCTTAACACTGTTGCATATAAAATTACCTTTAAAAATTTTAAGTGACCATCAAATTTTTGAAAGGTTGTTCTACCGTTCTTTGAAATCTGTGCAGTGTTACAAATGTGTGGCTGTTACACTAAATAGGTAGTCAACGGTATTCTTAACGAATGTGAAACAATAATATAGATTTAAAAGGGAATCACTGCATTAACTTTGCAAAGCTAACCAACATGACCTTTTCAATTAACTTTTTTAATTTTGTTTCTGTGTTTGAAATACATATTTTGGCACATATTCAAAATGATAACGCTTAATTAATATAATATGCAAATACCATACCAAAAGTTAAAAACAGGAATATATTCAACAAAAAATGTATAAACCGGTATTTTAAAACTAAGCATTTGACATTACCTGATGTTGTTTATTGTAAGTCATTTATTCGTCTTATGCAATTGATGGTTAACTTTATTTTTATTAGTTATGCCAAAGCAAATATCGAATTGTTATCGAAATGTTCTGCAGTGGTATAACCTTAAGTGACTGCCTCAAGACGACCCAAACGTTGTGTTTACCTGTTTAAAACAACTGAAATTTTACTGAACTAATGAAACTGAATTTACCTAATGAACAAGTTCTTTAAAATATAATAATACAAAATGTCAAAGAATGGCTAATTTTACTACTGAACTATCCGCTAGCAAACATGTTTCCAGAATTGTCTACAAGTACACACAGTTTCTTTTCGAAAGCGCTGAAAATATATCAGCATAATATTCACTTTAACGTTTTAAAATAAGCCTTTTAGTCTATTACATTTGTGAGATATGCTTGTGGGACCAAGTTCCTGACGTAGAACAAACATAGATCCACTATCTCCGAAGTTTGGCATAGACTGCGTCCAGAACGCAACATTCTAGAGGGAAAATTGTGTTATCCGAAGGGCTAAGATCAGGCACCAGCAACGTCCGCCACATTTTTTTACATGTGAAAATCCTGTCTGGGATCTTTATGACTACACTTTATGACTACTACACACCCTTTAGATGCGAGAATAAGCGGATGTTCTTGGCCAGGACTTGTCATGCTCGCCACAAAGATCTTCCTTAAGGCTGTTTATAAGAATAAACATGTTCTCCTTTTTAGCATATTACAACATTATTAACTGCAATATGAAATCGCTGACACAAGAAGAAAATAATTTTAAAAAAATTAATAACATAACGTATTGAAGTTTTTAATTCTAGTAATTATTTTATCTAAAACTAAACATTTTTCAAAATTAAAACACAACACTACAGCACAAAATAATATTATATGCTATTAGAAAATCATAAATATTATTAATCGAAAATTTGAAATGTTATCGCCCGCATTTAAATTTTATATTTTTATATAAAATTGAATATCATAGTTGGTGAACAAAGTTTCAGGTTTCAAATAAATCGCACCATGCAACTCGTGCGACTACGATAAATGCCTACAGTTGGATAGAGATATGTGAGTTGGTGCGACATTTCGATATCATATCACGCCATCTTAAAATATCTTGGAACGCTAGAAAGAGTTCTCAAGCTCGGACAGCCTTCAGAAGTATACTTTGGGGAAATGAGAAAAAGATTATCGAATGTAATTTAGCTTATGTTAAACAAACCAGCGCTAGTATGCCATCACAGTAATCTGATTGTAAGTTTAAGGATTGTACTCCGGTGCATGCTCACCAGTAACAAGCTAATATGTGCCAGCTTATACAATGTTATTTCATGGACTTTTGTTCATATTGAGCAACTCTTAATGTTATTACTAGAAACTACTCCATCTCTCAAAGTATGTATACCACAACTAGCAGAAGTTCAAGGCTTTGCCAGAGTACAATAGTGCAACAAGTGATACACGACCCGGTTTTAGAGTTTTGGACCCAATAGCGTTCCGGTAATTAACGAACAGATTTTAAGGGTTTCCGACCCAAAAAGGGGTCGAAAACCCCTTAAAATACATGGGTTTTTTTAAATTAGTAAACGAGGAGCACCGCTGCCAAATTTGGCACAGATCTGTCGAAATGCATGGAACTGAGGTACAAGATCCTCTCTAAGGTATTTTGGGTGTTTCGAGCATAATGAGGTCTGGATAACATTATGGCCTACAAAGTATTTAACTTACGACCTAAAATATATCCCTGCCAAATGTTTGAATACGCCGAATAGTGTAGAATTTCGACGTAGAGCCCCATTTTATGTGTTTGAGGGATTTCAGACCCCATGATGGATCCGAGTCCAATTTGGTTGAAATCTATCGAACGGTGACACAATTGAGATACACGACTCACTTTAGCGGTCTTAGGGGTCTTGGGGCCTGATTCCCCATATACGGAGCCCACTGGGCCTCCTTTGAAGCAAAAATGATTTTCTATATTTAAGCGAGGTGAGCTTGTAATGCTAACGGCAGTGAAGCCTTTCCGTTAGTAATGGCGATTGAAATGTTTTGTGGCCACTGTCACATAGCTCTTAGCTTTTGAGAATGTGCCGTGTCAATGTAGTAGGGTTGCTGATTTTTAGATGCATGCAAATCTTTCAGCAGGTTTCGTGAGCTGTCTATCGACAATATTTGTGAGATGTAGGGAAATGTTGCCGAAGGAGGCTTGCTTTCAAAGATTCTGTTGCCTTCATTGCATCGTCTGAGAAACATGTTTTGGCATTAAGGTAAAAAAAATTATGTTGTACTTTTTTTGACACGCCTTAGAAAACATAGGTGAATAATATATATAATTTGGTGTCGGCAGTTCTAACAGTTTTAATAATATAAAATTAAATTTCATTTGGCATGATGTTGTTTTCTTCGAAAACTAGTATTTGTTTTTCTTAGCTCATTCTTTCAATATCTCGAATAATTTTTTTCGTTTTTGCATTTGTGTTTTAATAGAGTGTAGCTTAATTATGTTTGCAATTCTTGTTTCGTACAGATTAGCAAATTTCGTTGTCAATATATCTGCAGATGCCGAAATTACAGGCATTTTCTCTATCTGTAAACGTATTTTATTGGAAGTCTGTAGTCTCTGTTTTGTAAAAGGAGTCTGTGCTTATAGACCTGCTACTTAGTACCACTCTACTAGTTCTTCAGCACGTTGAAATGACAGTCGTACATAGGGTTTTGCTAGTGGATGACTGTAAAAATACATCTTTACTTGTGTGATAGTATTTTTATTCTTAGCTTTTATGAGAGGGGCCGGG
>NQII01000550.1:343533-362732 GCA_002778355.1 Clitarchus hookeri | reverse complement strand
GGCCGGGGGGGTGGGAGATGACAGAATTTTATTATTTATCACTTTGGACATGCAACACTAAAATTCTACTTGTACATAACTGAAGTCTGATAATTTCACTCAAAAATGTAAATTTACAATTTAAACATAATAAAAATATAGCCAACTTCATCATGACAGAATAAATGTAAATATGATGTATAAAATGCCGTATAAGTAGTTCATAGTGAGAAAACAAGGCGAGTAAGACATAAACATTAGCGCGAGTAAACTATAATAAGAGTATTTACATAAATATTTAAATAACTCTGAACGACAAACCAAAGACTCCAGATATCAACATATTGGCTACAACAGTCAATATTCATATAAACTTGACGATAAAATGAATACAACACATAGAGAGCAGACGTACTTCGGCTATTTTTCTCCTTGACTGAGCTTCATTTCATTAACAACTTGTCCTTTTAAATAATACACTTTACTTCATAAGCTGCTAAATTAATTTTGGTCAACAAAATAATATACTAGTTAAATTTTTTTAATATATGTAGATTTTATTATGTAAGTAATAAAACTAAAACGGGTTAAATTGCTCCCGTGTAGTGCAATAGAAGTCAGACTTAGCATAACGAAGATGGTAATTTTTTTTTAAAAATGGAACATAGCATTGCATAAATTACATATTTTAACCACATAATTATATTTTATACAAAATTGGCAGAAATGATTAGGTGCCAAAGGAATTGATGGTGCCGAATTAATTACATCGAGCAGTTTCGTTGAAGGAAATATTGAAAGTAAATTTATTCTTAAATAAGTAGTTACAACATGAAATAAATTTAATTTATGAAATTTAACTATGAAGATTTAATTACGTACAAGCTTAAGTATATTATTCAAACAATGGCGAAAAATTATATTATTCTTCTAAACTGCTTAGTTTGGAATTAAATTAAATAAAGCATTTTCGGTTGAATTATTTTACTTAGAATTCTTACAATTTTATTCAAGGAAAATACACATAAATATCAAGTACTAAAATTTTTTTATAAATATTATTTCATAAAAATTACATGGGTGAACAAGGCATATTATATATTACCGTTCATTAGCTTTAGTAATAAAATTTTGTATTTCAATCACTTTATTTTTAATCGCATAGATCCGATTCACTGCGATAAAATAATTTGGACCTTTAGAGCTGTGAAGCTGAGCAATTGTCGTTTGCTTATTTTATATCACGTCTAAAATTAACATTTTAATTTTTTTTATAATTAAATATTCTTAATTTTTAACAATTTTATTTATATTTTAGCTAAACCAGTAATTAATAAATCAAATTTCAGTGAAAATATAAAAGTTTTATAACAGATATGTACATTTTATTAAAAAATATTTTATAAATGTATGTAAGCAGATGTTGAAAGGCTGACATAATCACTGCTCGTGATGGTTTGCAACCGTGTGAATATAACCTGTGTTGCCTGTATATGGTGCAGAGTAGCTCTACCTGGAGAAGAGGCTGAGTTGGAGGACGTGGAGTACGAGGAACGTAAACGCAGTCGAATAAGGACCTTCTACACGGCCACGGACAAGGTGAGCGTGCGTGAGGTGGGTGACGGGTCCTTGTACTCCGCTCTGGCGCAGCAGGCCTACGACAGTGCTCCAGGCTCGCCGAGCCACGAGGAGGACATCAGCAGGCTGCGCTCATTGGTCGAGGAGCACCTGTTCCGCAAGAAGGACGACTACCTCGACCTGCTGCTCACGTCGGCGGGAATGCACGCTGACCGCTACGCTGGCCTCGTCACAGACGAAGATCTCGTAGAGGCTTACCTGGGGGACCTCAGCAAGGGCGAGATAACTCCTGGACCCGAAATCATCCAGGTGTGGCAAATGCACACTCACGTACTTGCTTATTATCTGATCAATCAGTGTTTTACGCCAGCCACCATGATGTGTTGTTACCAAGTGTTTCACTTGCTCTCGGCCCCTGAGGTTTGCGCATAAATGTCAGGAGGTTTGAGGAACCTATACTGCCTGATTTACTGTCGCTGTCACTAATTGTCGACTCCATTTTCCAGTATGCGATTGCTACAAACACTCTATAAACATATGCTGCTCCACTGCGTACCCTCTCACACTCATAAATACTATCACAAGACCATAGGGGTCAAAGCTTAGATAGCTCGATACAGATCCTCACACCTAACTGGAGCATACAATTTCATTTATCATCTTCAAATATAACGTGATGAGATGTTAGATAACCTAAATGAGACCGTAGATTTGTGTACGGAAGTGGGTCAATGACGGCGTTTAGTAAATCGCCTTCGATCTCTGGGTTGGCTGAAAGTGTGGAAGTTACATTATGTGAATCAGTTCGTAGAAATTCCAAAAATACGGGCTTGAGTCGGTACATGGGTATAGGCCATTGCTGATCATAGTTTATTTATATATCAAATAAATGTTAATGACGACATAACACTGGCTAAGGCCCGTTATCTGGAGACTGTAACGATGGGCGTATAAGATAAGAACGGACGAATACATGTTTTGCATTACAAAGATCAGAATGAACTAACGTAATTTTAGTGATACGTCCAGTTGTGGGTACTGGCTTGAGGGTAGAGGTGGTGATAAACAGTTGTTGAAATGATCCCACGTCATTTGGTATTGTCTGATTGAAAAAATTCCCAGGTAGTTGTATAGTAGTGCGGTAGAGTTCTTTGGCAATGGATCGTTTAAGATCTTTAGAAGGGGATTTTATGGTTGTGCTATAAACCATTATGTATGCTATTCCGACGTGGCTTTTACTGTCCGATATTTCCATTCCAAGAAGTTATTCTACAGAGGATTGCAAACTGTGATTCTTCAGATTGCCATCCTTCATTACATTTAAATTTCAGAGGAACATCAAAACGTGATATTTAACATGTTATAAAGGCAGAGCAACCAATTCTGTATTTCGCTGCTCGATTGGAACTGCTGCAAGCCATCCAGTAACTCAGTTAACAACAGTGGTAACACGGAAGAAGCCTTCACAAGTTGAAAATTGGCCAACAATGCCTTCTTGAATGTTTGTAAATGTTCACCAGACACAGAAAAAAAACTAGAGAGTAAATATGCTTGGTTACCTTGCAGCATTAACAGTGGATGCAGTTTTTGGTTAACGATATGACATTATTCTTTCCTTGTTTAAAAGTTTACTTGTGGCAAATTTGTGCGTTGCTCCTGTTCCTGGATGACTGAGATTATGAAGTCTTTCGAAAAAGTTGCATCGAAAGCAGCTGGAATGTGCGGCTGAATTGCATGTTGAGATGTCTTGCGATAAACTGTTTTGACACAGGCAACTTGACAATGGTAGTGACAAGTATATCTTGCAAGTCATTATAAGACTGCTGATCAGTCAAGTTGTTGAATTCCACAAGTGATGGAAAGTATGTTCAGTTTATGTGCGAGAATACATCAACCACAACATTAGCCTTGCCAGTAATGTGGCGACTTTCTATGAAAATTCACAGATAAATGCCATATTGTAAGTCTGTATGGATAAATGCCATCTTGTATGTATGTATGGATAAATGCCATCTTGTATGTCTGTATGGATAAATGCCATCTTGTATGTATGTATGGAAAGTGCCATATTGTGTGTCTGGATGGATAAATGCCATCTTGTATGTCTGTATGGATAAATGCCATCTTGTATGTCTGTATGGATAAATGCCATCTTGTATGTCTGTATGGATAAATGCCATCTTGTATGGAATGGTTTTATCCAAGGCCTGCACAAATGCGAAGGTTGAAGGTGATGAAGGAGTAGAAATGTTAAATAGCTAGGTAAATAGCGAGAAGCTCTCTGTCGTAATCACTGTATTGTCATTGCCATGGACTAAGACTACGCGAGATTAAACCTAGTTCAGTTGTTGTTTGTGACAGTTCTCTACCTGTTGTAGTACTGCGTCCAATACAATGTTGGATGCACCAGTGGCCAACACAAAATGTGCATCTGGGGAAGGGTAACTTAGTCTAACATCTGTTGCGAGAGATTGTTTGAGTTCAGTGAAGCTATCAGAAAAACGTTTAGTTCAAAGTGTATGAATGGGTTTATGTTAATTATTGACAACTATTTCTTGCAAAGATTTCTGAATGTAAGAGGCTTCTTTAAAGATTATATAAGTTGACCAACCGTAGAAAATTCCACAATTCCGACACTATCACGGGTTGCGGGTAATAAATAATCGTGACCACTTTTATGCTGAAGGGCTGCATTTAATTTGCCGGAATATAGAAACCTAAAATTATCAGTTGTTTAACACCCTGCTGACATTTATTTTGATTTATGTCATTGCCATACTACCATGCTTTTGTTGTCTAGCAATTATTACTTCATTAATGTAAATGAAACCAAATCAGAGTGGTATCACAAAACTTTGAATAGAGCGTGTCACATTGCATGAACCAAATATAATTTATGGAAAATCGTATAACGCAAAAGTTGTTATAATGTCAGTCTTAGGAATATCCTTTCCACATAAAGTAATTTCTTCATAAGCTACCGCCAGTTCAATTGTAGAGTAAAATGTATTCCCATGGAGTATATTGTTACGATAATGTAGAAAGGAAAGTGACACTAGGATGTTTGAGTGACCGCATTCAATTTTCAACCTTATACACGGTGTCTTCAGTCTCCATTCTTCTTCTTGACCAAATGAAGTGGTTTAACCCATGGCCTACTAGATGGGCATCGGAGTTATTGCTTCAAAATATACTCGCATTCTTCCTTTTCTGTATATAGTTTTGTCGGTGAGAGATGTGTGTAAATGTAAACGTGAGTAAATTGGTGCACCAAAGAGTTCCATGTAATACTCTACCCAGACAATAGTTCATAATAGTTGATTTTAGAGTGAATAGACATAATATAGGGCGCAGAGTTAGTAACTCTGTTGCCTCGAGTTTCTAACTAAGTGGCGCGATTTACCAACCTCTTGCTTCATATGTCTACCAGTAAGTCCAAATGTGACAAGGAGCCTGTGGAAATTATGTCCTTAGAAAAATGAGTTTTCATGCGTCATTTGGAAGAACATTGTATTCCCAAATCCTAAGATAACAGTTTTGTACAAAATTACCGATAGCAGTTGCGTTCTTGGCGTACAAGTCTCGGAGTTGTTTTTCATCGGTCATTGCATGTTGGCAGAATTACGGAAATATCTGCACTGGTGTCAATTATGAACTGGACTGTGCTTGTTTTGTCAAGAACAAAGAGGAGAATGGTGGTATATTGTGTTAATGCAGCTGATTCACGCAGGCGTTAGTTTCGTTTGAGAAAGATTACAACTGCAGGGCGGAAAATATTGATGTGCCTCCTCCTTGAATTTATTATGGTACCCACATACACTTGGGTGAGGAAAATTGTGATCGCCTCTGGGACTGACTATGTTCGCGGCTTCCAATCCTGAGTTGAGACTCTATGTGAGTCACTGCACAAGTTAGCTCAACGAGATATGCTTCAAGACTGAATTGTTTAGTTTCGGTAAGGACGTGCAGTTGTGGTTCATAGCGACTGTTGGAAGCATTTGGGTGAGTATAAAGAGCATAATTGTTAGGCCTTTTAATCTCAGAAAATTGATCGATTATTTCCGCCAAATAAGGAATAGTATATTTGTTGTTCAACAGAATAGCTACCTCTGACTGGGTTGTCTTTGAAACAACAGTGGTTTCAGTAAGGCATCGGAATATTTATCACCAGCCAGTTCTTTCATTTTCAGTAGAAGCTGTGTAGGTTTGTTGTCACCAAGCTCTAACTCATTAAATAAAAAGTTTATTATTTGATCCTTGCAGTCTAATTATCTATCTGTAAGAGACTTTCTGATAGTTACATATATGTTTGTCAGTAGCACTGCAGTCTACTACGATATCGCATGATTTAATAACAGTATGTCAGTGCCACTAACTGCAACAATGTGGTTGAATGTTATTTCATCCGAGAAGCTTTTACATCCGCAAACTGTGTTCCCGGCTGGCAAAACCACAGTTACGGATTCCGCTTCCAACGCTTCCAACACAAAGTACATTATAAAGCGATGTGTGATATTCCTTTCTAATAGTCTTCTCTTTGAACCTATTTTGTGGAAATGATTGCGGAGTTGGCGAATACAAAACTTTGCACGAACACATGTTTGAAAACAGAACCGAATGCCTTTCTGGATATATGCTAGTCGGTGTCACCATTTTAAATTATGAATATTCAATTCAAGCAAATATAGGTGAACTTAAAAAATATTTTCAATGAATTAAAAAAAAACCTATTAACAACGCTGAAAAAGGAACGGACGAACCAAGAACCAATGACACCGGTCCATATAGATGAAAACTCAGAAAGTTCGCTACAACATTACCCGCCCACCTTTTGTGACGTCACCGTGTTGCTCATACACCGAGGTATGAGCGTAAGACATTTCATTGCATTATGATAATTAGTTTCAAATTTACAAGCGAGCATCAGGGACTGAGAAAGAAACATTTGGTATTTGGCAGTTACCTACCCACCTACCTTATTGAAATAGAGAGATAGTGAATGTTGTTAGCTGGTCAAAGCAAAGAGTCGATATATATATTTTTTTCTGAATCTTCAGCTTGCTTGAGATAGCAGGAATAGCAACTACTTTTTAGAAAATAAGGACCACTGCAAATGTGAAATGCAGTAGTCTTGATAGCTAAACCACACCACAGAAATTCATACTACTTTTTTGTTAATTCATTATTGTAGTCAGAAGGATAAGAACATATTTTTGTAATGCACTCTATTTTCTAATAAAAATCCAGTAAAATATTTAAATTGATTTTGTAGATTTAATTATTTATTTGAAGCTATAGAATAATTATGTAACACAATACAAACATGTAACATTGTTTTGTAACACAATACAGTAGTGTGGCTAACAAAAAATATATGACTGTACACACCCATCCTCGCTACCGATATACGAACAATAATCAAACCGACTATAATATATAATAATCAAATCAAATTGACTATAATATAGAATTCTTGTCATATTTCTTCTTTCTCTTCAGCACGATGTGTTTTGGAAATGCAAGTTAATATGTGACCCTCTCCTAATAAATAATGAATTGGTGAATTTCGTACAGTGCTGTGCAACACAGAGCTGTGAGTGTTGTGAATGTGTTGTGCCGGCAGGCAGCGGCTAACGCCCTGGGAGTGCACGTGAAGTTTTACTCAGAGGGTGGCGACACCATCCGGGTTGCGACGGAGGGGCAGGTCGCCACCAAAACCTTGCACATAGGAGAGCGGATGCTGATGGCCGACGGCGACGAGATACAGTATCTATACTACAGCGTGGCGAGTGTAAGCCGCATCAGCGCAAACCCACAACAGAGGTAGGAAGAAACTCCTCCCTTAGAACTCAGCCCAAGGTAATGTTTTTGACTGCAGTAAGTGAGAGTGACAAACCACAAGCTCACTACATTTGCCAGTTGTTCCCGAACAGACTCTCTCTCCCAACTGCCCATTTGGAACCGATCTGTAAAATCTCCTTTGCTTGAATAAACTCTTGAAGAATATCGTTTCTGGTATTATTTATGTAGAATTT
Source organism: Clitarchus hookeri (assembly GCA_002778355.1). Taxonomy (NCBI): domain Eukaryota; kingdom Metazoa; phylum Arthropoda; class Insecta; order Phasmatodea; family Phasmatidae; genus Clitarchus; species Clitarchus hookeri. The sequence continues at coordinate 355,140 of NQII01000550.1, read as the reverse complement.
TGTTAAATTGAATAACTGTACAATTTTTGTACCCACCTTAGAGGTAGTAATATAAAAAATTCTTATGTATACATATTTTTATAAAACTATCAACACAACATATTATGACTAAGACTATAATTGTAATAATATATAGTTGTCAATCATAAAAAACCTTTAGAAAGTAACTCACGACATTGAAATTGTTGCTAGATTTTTTCATTTAATATTATTATCCAAAATTTGTTGTCTAATAAAGAACTATTTTGAATAATTACTGATAGCATAATAACCTGCATTATTTAAAGATTTAATAATTTCGTTATAATACAGTATGATTATTAATGAATACCCCCAACTTTGAAGGTCTATAATATTAAAACCAAATAACCTACAACCTTGATTGACCAATTAAATGAACCGTATAGCCATGAAGTTTGTTTACCAAACATTCATAAATGTTCAATGTGACCACCATCAGCGACCCGAACGACATCTACGCGATAACCAAACTCGTTCAACGCTCTTGTCAGCATGCCTAGTGTTACGGTTTGTATGGCGTTCGTAACTCTCGTTTTGAGGTGGTGAAGGGGTAGTGAGCTTGCATTCGACACGTCAATGTGAAGGGGACAGTCTGCGGTTTCCTTTATGGTGTGCCACCCCATTGGCACCTAGCTGTTCGCGGATACCTGAATAGGACGTTGCCACAACGCTGGATTGGTCGAGGAGCAGCTGGTGACCAGGCTCTTCATCTCTGGCCCCCAAAAAGCCCGGATCTTACCCCGTGCGGTTTTTTCTATGGGGGCACATACAGGACCAAGTGTTTCGTCCACCATTGCCGGCTAACATTGACGACCTCAAAACGAGAATTTCGGACGCCATCCAAACCATAACACTGGACATGCTGACAAGAGTGTGGAACGATTTTGATTATCGCGTATATGTCGTTTGGGCCGCTCGTGGTGGTCACATTGAACATTTATGAATGTATGGTAAACAAACTTCATGGTTCCACGGTTCATTTGAATGGTCAATCAAGGTTGTATGTGGTTTGTTTTTGATATTACAGACCTTTAAATTTGGGGTATTCTTTTATACTCAGCCTGTATTTAAATGATGTATCCGGGGCGATGCATGNTTCGGGCCGCTCGTGGTGGTCACATTGAACATTTATGAATGTATGGTAAACAAACGTCATGGTTCCACGGTTCATTTCATTGTTCAATCAAGATTGTAGGTTGTTTGGTTCTGATATTATAGACCTTAAAAGTTGTGGTATTTTTTATATTCAGCCTTTATATTCGTATGATTTCCCATATTTAACAATGTATTTTAATTTAAAAACAATATTTTAACTGTCTCCACTATTTTGATTTCGTAGTCAGGAAAATGGAGAGATAGACGGGAGTGTCCCGAGAGCTGCCGAGGAGACATTCTTAACAGACTCGCGTCCTGTGACGATCCTCAGAATGCGCAAGGACGGTGACTCGCTCTACTCTACAGTAGCGCACCAGATGTATCGGCACCCTATTCAGTCCTCGATGCATGCCAAGATCACCACTTGGCTGCGCAACGTCGTGAAGTTCCAGCTGATGTTGAACCGGGAGCGTTACCGGGACCTGATCCTGAAGAGCGTGTCCTTGCACGGCGAGCGCTACGAGCACCTGCTCTCGGAGTACGCCAGGATCCAGAAATACCTGCTGGACTTGGACGAGCCCGGGTTCTCGCCAGGAGATGAGGTCATCCAGCTGATGGCAGACTTCCTGGGAGTGAATGTCCTGGTCTTCCCGGAGGGTGGGAGGGTCTTCTTAGTCTCTAGCAGGGCGCCGCATGTGAGCATGGTTGTCAGGATCGGTCGGAGACTCGTGAAGAGCACAGACGGCAAAATGCGACATCACTATGGCAGCGTCATCAAACCACGGGCTCCTGACATCAGACCTCAATCCGTCAGAAAGGATATGGCTGTAGGTATGTGGTGAAAATACCATTTGTTGACAATGTATTTGATGAGACACACTGATGTTAACGTCAATATACATTGCATATAATAATACTTTTTAGGCAGTAGAGATTGAAGTACGAAGTACAATAGTTGTAGGATAGTGTATTCATAAATTTAATCGTAAAGGAAAAATTTCTGATCATCGCAAATTTCTAATGATTAGTGATATTACGAGGCTTGAAGACCAGCAATTATATTATAGTTCCCCTAGAAGTATTGGTATGTCATTCAGTGTGTGATATTTTAAAGGATATGCCCTAGTGTGTGTGAGATTGCCGGTGAGTCTGCAGTGACAATAATAGTGTTTTAATGGTGAGTTTATTCTGTAAGGTTGTTCGGAAATATATTAAACAATTTTTACACTGCCTGCATTTAAATCTCTCTACCTCGTTTTGAAAGGAGCCTATAAAACTGTGAGTATTCGCCACTAATAATCAAAATACCAGGAAGCCTTACTGTCGTGTGCAGTATAGCCATAGATGTCGCGAAATTTTTAATTGCACTCCATGCAACATGTTGGAACACAATGTGTAATTTCGTTGTGCGAAAATTAAATGGTATGTATGATGGCCACAACACGTCGTAACATGGTGACCGCACGAAGTGTAGGCAAAACTTCACAGTGGATAGTAATCAGAGGTTATAAAAATGTCGGTACTTGATAGCAGTATATTCGGGAAGTGTAGGCACTGTACACAGGTGATGGAGGTACGCGATACATAAGGGGGATGTGTGGAAGTATTTCCATGCACAAACATTCTGTATTTCTATTCCAACTACTATTGAAAAACTTCAGCAAATAAGGAAAGTGAATAGAGGACTATTGGTTATTGTACAAACAGATGGCGTATTGTAAACATCAACGAGTAATCATTTTCTGTAACTTGTTGTTTATAGTGAAAATAGTGAGTGATGAGAAGTTGATGCTGTACCAATATCACAATATGCACATAAGTGAAATCAGCAAACGTTTTCAAAATTCAGGTTCATTTCATGAAAAATTTTGCTGTCTGTATTCTGCTTAATAATTTGGTGTTGTATATTATACATTATCTTATATCGTCGTGAAACATCTATTGCTGTATTTCACTATGAAGAAACTGACATAACTATTTGGTCGTCATGTATAATGCAGCTGTTTGTTGGTGGTTATGGAGAGTGCATTTTTCCTTGGAGACAAATTCAGGTCTCATACATTCAAAATTCCGATATAAAAGCTTAAAGACCTGAGTTATGAAATAATACTGTATTCTAGTAGTCTCCTATTTTTAGTATCACAGAATACCAAATTTACAGTTACATGAAACACTTCATATAGGACAGTATATTCCAAAAAATTAAATGCAGAACGACGTTTCTGGGACTATCTTGCCTCGTAAAACCCTCATTTATTTATAGAAGTGACTGACAAGCTTAAAAATCATTGGCAGAAATGTGTAGCTGAAGACAATGGCCACTTCAAAAGATGGAGATAATATTGTTCCATTCTAAATCTCTGTAATTTATTAAGTTTATAAAAAAAACATTTTTCCGAACAATCTTTTATCAACCTGTCCCTCCAGGCGATCTATTCTGCTGAAGGTGAGCTCAGGAGTCTACTCGTAGAATGTTTTAGACACTGATTAGTCAAATTAAAACTACGTATAAATTAACATGTGCCATGCGCTAGGAGGAAAAGTGTATTTGGCTCTTTTCCTTATCTTAATGATGTGGTTCTCGGCAGTACAGAAAATGCCCTTTCGACTTCGTGGCATTGCATGGTTTCTGCGAAAACCATCGGACTGGAGAGCAACATTTACGGAGAGTGTGGACAGATTCTTAAGTGTATGTGTTTAATGCGTTTTCAGTTCTCATGAGGTCATATTTTCGGTTCTCAGATGATTTGTAGTGTGGCTTCCTTGAATGCTGCAATCTGTTCCTACCAACTGATGGAAATTAAATTGGCAGGATATAAGGAATATGGAATGTTTCAATAGATAAATGATACCCACGTGAGCCCTCTGTCCTTTAGAGTTACTTTTCACTCTAGTGGAGTCGCTACATTTAATACTCTCTCTCGCCATAATTATATATAAAGGTTTGCGTTTTTTCTAATTGCAGAATGCATCGCTCATTCTCACCACTTACGACCATAGTTTCGCGAATTGTGATCGATCCAAAAGAAATTGTATCTTTATTATTAACACTAATTTCGCCAATTTCTCACGTACTGTGAGATACATCATCTATGAACAACCCATTCAATTTTTTTTCCTTTTTGCGTTGATTATATGTAGGGGGTTATATATGGTGGCAGAATTGTGTCATTCAATGCTGATTCTTTATATAGAGTTTAGATATCACTCCCAAATATCATTCATTATCACTTGTCTTTGCACATTGTGCATTGTGATTGCCAGAAGAATAAACTGACACTTGGGCTCTGACGGGATGAAATCTCTGTATGGACAGAATGGCATACACTTGCATTCATGTTTCATCTCGTGTGAATTTGGCCACAAGTGGCTGTTCCACGATCAAACTACAGATTTCCGTTTGGTTTTGAGAGCTGGTGATTGTTCTTCAGCTCAAGCCACTCTGAATCACGGTACTCTGAATTAGGGTATCTGGTGGCAACTGGGAGTTTAGGCGTTATGGAGTGTCGTGACTGCAGTCTTGGATGCACATCGGTCGCTGTGCGATCTGTCTGCATGGTGGGAAGCCCTTTCGATATCGTGCATGATGTCCAGTCCTAGTATCAGAGACATTCGACCAACCACCTTCAATAAAAAAAACCAAAAATGGGTTTTACAAAGTGTCTGTTGGTCAAGGCAACCTCTTACCTTATAGTGGTAGGTACCCCCGGGATCGAGCAAAATGAGACAAAGCCGATCGTGCCGCGTTCAATATGCACACCCTCACGACAATAAGGTTATAAAGATAAATACTGTAAGCTAAACTACAATACAGCCTCATCGGCATGGTCTGTGAATTTTATGTATATGATAGTTCCTCACAGAGTTAGGGCTGAATACTTAGGTTTAAAGGAAAAATAATCTGATGTTTCTAACTAGTATGCAGGGATGAGGATTTCTACCATCTCAAGATGGGTGGAGCCCAAGCAAAATATCACTGTGAAGTCATTCATGAAGTCCTTTGGTCCCGATGACGTAGGCTCTGGCATCGTAATGAGCGATACTGTGAGTTAAGCGCGAGAATTGACTTTATTGCTTGAGGGGGAAACCCGCTAGTACCGTGGAAAGTAAGGAGGGCCACAGACTGATCAGTGACTGGAACCTGTTGTGCTTTCCTTATTGGCTGTCTGCTGGTTTTGGTTCACGAGGGTTGTAGAGGGGGGAGGGTAAATGGCCAGCTCCATTCCAGCGTGATAGTACTTCTGTCCACAGTCCATGTAATATTAGGTTGGACTCATGGAAAAGTCCTGGTAACACTTCGGTTAAGAAGGCTTAAATAAGGTTACAATTTGTATTTTATATTTTTACCTGAATCATTACTGGCGATAGGAGAAGTACACACCCTGCCAACATAATTAGCTCAAATAGTACATTTTTATCCATTATGGGCTGATCTTATCTAATCAATGCAGTGTTGCTCGACTTCAGAGAACTATCACAAAATTTACTGCAATGAGAGCAGGTGTGTTATATCATTCTACTCCGTGCCATACATCGAGTTCAAAGACCTGTTACCAGAAAGACTAAAAATTAAAATTCCCGTATTAATTTTGAAAAATACATTTTTAAGCCAAAATGTTTTTTTTTTTCGTCTTTTTTCTGTCCAATGAGAGGCTACTTTTTTCTCCAATGAATTACCTATATATAAATTACTACATGACTAGGAAGCGATATGTGTACATATTTTATTGCAATTGTAAGGAACATCATTAAAATCCTTATATCTTTATCCCTAACGAAATTATAATTTCTTTAGACATAATCATATTACCAGAGAAACTCGCTAATTTTACATTACATAATGAGTAAAATCAAGTGTTTCCCCGCAGACACAAATTAAAACTTACAATTGCAATAAGATTTTGTTAACAATAGTGTCTTCGTACACTCCCAACAAACTTATTTGTATACGACCATATGTCGGTTAATTTAATGTGCAAATTCTAAAATAAAATTTTTTACTGTTAATTTTAAATTAACAATTATTTTCGGTGTTAGGTACTATAACACAGCACCAAGTTTACTTTGTTCTTTGTTTACCGAAAGGATCTTTTTGTTTTAACGTGTCTTAAAGATCCATGTAGAGTAATATATTAATAGCAATAAGTTTGAAGCGAACTGCGTATTCAAAACATAAGAATGTGATTGTTTTTTTTAATATGGTATGGTCATATTAAACGAATTTCATTTATAGACAAGTTTGATTTCCGGTATGAATTATTTAGTGGTTTGCTAGAGAGCAAACAAAAAGTTGTGGTTTCTATAGTGAATTCTGTTTTCAACAGATGCTGGAGAATTACAGTTTTACCTCCCCTATGAAGAGAAAGCTGTAAATCAGGATGTTGAGAAGTAAGTGACTGATGGAAGCCGATGTAAGTCTTATAATCACAACTCTTGTCAGCTCTTTACCTTCTGCACCTCCTCACATTATATTACAAAGTGAATATAATCTAATATGTGTGGATTTCGCAAGCTACAATAGTATACCTTTCAATTTTATTAACTAGGTGCCAACTTCCGTAAGCCACAAATTTTCAGCTTCAGATCCTCAATATTTTGGAGTGATTTATATTATTCATATTACCTTGGCATTTTATTATATTAGGCCTATAATGAGAACACTTTTCTGCAAGTTTAATCATGCCAGAATTTTTTAAGGTTTAGGAAATGTATAATATAACTTTACACATTATTTCTTATTTATCCCAAGTCGTTCGGTTTGATTAAGGGTGAACTAAATAAATTTTAAATAATAATGTAAGTGAAGTGTACAACAATATGTAAATTGTATATTAAAGTGATAATGGTTTGTGATTAAGCAGATGTGCATGGTAAGAATGCACCTTAATAGACTGCAGCAATTTCCTCATTGTTAAGGATAGTTTAGAAACTATTAAATAGGTAATTCAGTTATAAATTTCAAAATAACGATAAGCATTTCGAAACACAGTATTAGTTATATTTCGACAGTTAACGAAAATATAGATTAATGTATGCTACACGTTGAGTAAGAGTTACTTATCTACATAATAGCTCCTCTACCACATAAAGAAACAAGTGGAATGTCACAAACTCATCACGTGAAAGACATGGTCTCATGTAACGAATAAGAAACGGCTGATAATCAAAGTGAGCGAACGGTTCTCATGTGTAACAGACCTGACATTCCAGTCATCTGGAACATTGAATTAGGAGAGAAGAGCAAACGTTGTAGAGGCAACAGAATGTCAACGGCAAGAGAAATTGCAGTTCTTTAAGAAAAAAAACCTGTAATTGGCTGATGCAACAAGTTTTCAAAGAGTTGTAATCGGAGAGTGAACATCGTCAGAGATGGAACTTGGTTCACTGCAGCAAGAGAATGGGTAGCTGACCCCTGTATTATACCAGCTTAATTAAAATCAATTTTCCTGAATAATTTCTGAAATTCTTTCATTGTTACCTCAACAGCGCTAATACTACTCAGTGTTTCAAAATGGGCGTGGTTGGTGTAGTGGCCACGGTGCTTCCACTAAGACAACAAGGGATAGATTCATCGCTGTTTCACTCTCGGGTTTTAGCATGTAAGAATCATGCCACACGATGCCGCTGGTGGGCAGATTTGCCCAAGGATCTCCATCCTACCCGCTCTTGAATTCTGGTGCTTCTCCATATCCTCCTCATTTTACCCTCACGGAAACACAAGACATTTTCGTAAAAAGCAGGCTAAATCCTTCACTCTCAACTAAAATCATTTTCAAATCCCTCCCATCCTTTCATAAAATAGTGAATGCAAATTTGTTCACTGATCAAAACCTATAAACATTTTCTCAGATACTCAATTTGTAAAAATGTTTGCACCTTATTGCAGGACTGATGATGAACAGATGGAATTAGTGGACATTTACATGATGACCCCTGAAGAGGCAATCCTGACGAGCAGCGAGGTGGTGACTGTCCTCAGAGTGCCCAGGGATGAAGACTCTCTGTTCGCCGCCTTGGCACACCAGCTGTACCGCAACCCCATTGGCTCGGCCCAGCACACGAAAGACATGCTCACGCTGCGCACTGAAGTCTGGCTCGAGCTGGTGCGCAACTTCCAGGACTACGTCGGTCTGCTGCACAGGTCCTTGGAACACCACGGAGATCGCTACCTGAAGTTCCCGTCAACCGAGGAGAAGATGGACGCATACCTGAGAGACCTGGAGAGTCCCGGATTCCGTGGTGGCGTCGAGGTCATCCGTGCGATGGCCAACTTGGCAGCGGTCGACGTGATCGTCTTCTCCGAGGGTGGCGATGGCTATCTGGTCAAGAGTAACACTCGGCCTGCACTGAGGACCATCGCCGTCGTCCAGAGGCTGGTACAGACGTTGGACGGCATAATGCAGCTGCACTACGAGAGTGTTGTGGCCGTCAGACCCCTCGAGCACGTCGACAGTGTTGTTGAAGATAAGGAAGACATTGTGACTGGTTCATGACGTCATCAAGGCCTCTGTTAGAAATTATTTTAATACACAATTATGTGTACACCAAATGAAATTAAATATTTTGTCCCTTTGTCCTTATAAATATATTATTATTTATTGAAATGCATACACATATGTGTTATTAAAAGTATTAAAAGACAAAATGATATTTGGGTAATGCCGAGTTGTTTCGCTAGGAAAATATAAGTAGCATTTAATTTATTTACATAAATTTATATAATTATAATATATAAATACTAATATAATAGTAGGGGCCCGGTGGTTTAGTGGCGAACCGAGCTCGATACCCGGTGGGTTTGCCTCCGGATTTTTTAATGTGGTAGTCGTGCCGGACGATGTAGCTGGTCAGCGGGTTTTGTCGGGGTTCTCCCGATTCCCCGCTCTTGCATTTCGGCGTTGCTCCATACTCACCTCAGTTCACCCTCATGTGCTTTCAAGATCTCGGTGTTAAGAGCCCTCGAAACCTCTTCACTCTCTCAGTTTATTAATTGTACTTAAAAATCATCCATAACTTTGACTACCTCCACTCAGTTAGAGTAACTTTTACGTTTGCAGAGTAGATTTGAACTACACATTGTCATTTTAATTTAAGCCATTTAAACCCCCATCTTGATGTTCATATTTCTAGTTACCTGTTATATTTATAAATAATACAGTGATGTGCATGGAATCTTTGCGACTTTATTTGAGACCATATTTTAAAAGTGGTTCAATGTCACCCACGCTGGTAAAATGTTATCTTAAATAATGGTAAGAAAATTAATTAAAATATACTTTTTTGTGAGCCTCTGTAAGGATCAACTTAATTTTTTAAAAGAGCTAATTTACGAATGTTGTGATCATTTGTTCAGAATGTATTAGAAAATGTTTGTGCAGGACAAAGTAACCAATACCTACAGATGCTATAAAAACCACTGCAGCCAGAAAGTTGGGTAGATTTCGTATTGTCAACAAAATGCCAAACTGCTTATATTATGAACAAACTCCAATTTATTTATCTCGCTTGTTTCAGCAATCATTGTAGACAAGTAATAAATTGGATATTGTTGCTCTGGAAATTTCTGTGGCACTATAGTCTAGCTCTCACTTGAGAGACATACCCTCAACTAATTGACGAAAATAATGTGAAACACAGAGGAAATAATGCATGTGTAATTTACAGGAACGCAAAAGTACGAATATATTTCAGAAGTTTATGCTCACTTATTTCCATAACAATCGTTCCTTTAGTATTGTTACAATTTCCAAGGTATCTAGGCTCAGCCAGGTTCTTAAAGGAAAGGAGGTAAAAAAAATAAGAGTTATAAAATGAATTTTCTAATTTATTTAAAAACAATCCAAACTAAAGACACCAAATTAAATTTTTATAAACTAATGGTTCATTGCTGATTACAACATATATATATATATATATATATATATATATATATATATGCATTCATCCATCACCTCACAGAAAATATAATACAATGAATTACCTAAAACTGGTGTCCATAAAAAGTTTTTTAACACTTACTGAATTACCCATAAAACAATGTATTCAATGTGTCACCTTACGAGTTTTTACAGTTAAATCTGTATCCCTAATCCACTCAGTCCCAACTGGTTTCAGTCCAGATATCGCCCATCTTCCCTGTCCATGTAGTTCTGGAATTTTCCAAGCACACATTCCATCACCACTCTCTCGTCCACCAGCGGCCCTCCTCTTCAACCTCTTTCGATGGCCCGATCCCTCGTCTCCATTCGCCGCACATCGCCAGGGGACTATCACAGACTGCAGAGCGTCTGGATATGGTGGTATTTATAGCGGCAGGTGCCCTGACCGAGAACATTCTTCATACGTCCGTTTGCTGCGATGAAAGGGATGACACTAAAGTTCGCGCAATTGCATGCCGCCGCCAACCACCCCAGCGGGGAAAACAGGTTGTTATGCCAGTTGAGATCAGCCGTCAATCACCCCTCCCCCCACCAGCCAGGCAACATAGTAAGTCTGATTTGAGGTGGGGGGGTGGCAAGGGGAATGGTGTGTGGAGTTGTGGTGTGACACACTCTCCCTGTGCAGAGAATGTATGGGTCTGCCTGGCAGTGCAAGGATGTGGTACATCCACATGCAAAAGTATTTTGCCCTAAAACGTATGTGAGTGTAAGTGTATTCAGGTAGTCAGAAATAATATATAACTACAAAATTACCGATCTTATAAAGGGATTAGCATTGAAAATCGGGAGTAAGAACTTTTTACACACACACACATATATATATATATAGAGAGAGAGAGAGAGGGAGAGAGAGAGAGAAATATGTCGTGATGCCCCCTCAGACAAGAAAGAGAGCAAAATAATGAAGACCAGTTAAATAAATACGATTTTGTCCTGTGAGCTCCTAAAAGTATATTCCTTGGCACTAAAATAGTACAGGATTCAATTTCAAAGGAAAATGACATATATAAATAAATATCCGTTAAACACATTCATCCTGTACTTATTTAAACGCGCCCAACTCTGACTGTCGTCGGTAGGAAATTTTAGTCTTCAGAATCGCCATGCCAATTCAGAATGATTCATCATCCTACCTGAAGAGAGAGAAGGGAAGTGGAAAATACACTATCTCCCTGTAGCTCAGACAGAAGGGTGATCGAGTAATTGTGGATTGCGGTTAGTTAGGTATTTTCTATTTAGGGTTGAGTTAATTCTCTAACCCTAAGTTTAGTTTCACCTTCTACAGAATCATAGGTCTCAGCCAGACTCTCAAGGTACGTTGAATCATTGTTTATACTCATCAAGAGAAGTCTACAAGTTTTATACTGTCCCATATCAAAATCAAACTATGTTGTTGATTTATTGAAATGAATTTTAAAAGAGGGAACAGAAATTGTGTTAATGTAAAAACATAACAAAAAAATATCTTAGTTTATAGCTCGAAAGAAAAATCAACTATATATGATAACAGGTATAGTCAAAAAAGTGAGAAAAAAAATTACCTTCATATATA
>NQII01000550.1:216237-343462 GCA_002778355.1 Clitarchus hookeri | reverse complement strand
TATATATATATATATATATATATATATATATATATTATTTTTATAAAGTGAAATAATGTATCTATTCTTTTCTTGGAGTGAAATGTTAGGTTGAGACTTATTGATCAAAATAATGTTGAAAGTCTTCGGCATCCAAATTAGAAAAACAAAAGTGTTAGAAATTACGTTCAAAAGACTCCTTTTATGGTACCAATAAACGAAGTGAAGATAACTATGAAAGATCGCGGTCAACTCAATATAAAGAAAAAAAACTTTCGGCTGAACGATATAGACCTACCAGCTCGCAGGTTTTGTTTAGACCTCACATATTGTAGTAATCAGTTAAACCTGCGGCTGAATTTCTTATTAAACTATTGTTGTATTATTTTGTCTACAGCGTGACCCAGCCTCCCGCACCGACGGAAGCTGACGTCACATACTAACTCTCACTTTTTAATACGTCTAGACAGCATTGCAGTTCATGCTCTTGTGGCACACAATTAGTGGCCAGGCCAATATTATTATTACCAGCTCGTTGTAAGCTGTCTATGGTTTCAGATAACGAGTCAAGAGATTCACTTCCTGTTGGATTTACTTCAGTTTAGCGTCAAAGGATACAGTGTTGGGTTACACCGGACGTTTCTATTAATTTAATATGCTTGTTTAAATTCCACGTTTTAATTCCTAAGTATGCCACAGCATCGTGGAGAGTAAGCAGAAATGAAGGCAGTGTTGGCAATTATTTCCATGAAACAATTTTATAAAAGCGACAGAGAGGTTTCGTGCTGTTTACAGATGTTTGTTCAGAAATACATTATCCAGACAATCCTCCCCCTTAAATATTTTATGCAAAAATTGTGACAAACTAGTGTATCATGTCTAAATTCAAGGGCAGACAGTCGTATAAATAACTACCCTTCACAAAGCGGGCCGCCTCACCTTACAAAATAAATGTTCAAAACATTAAAAAATATACTAAGCCATAAAAATATGATCAACCAACAAGCCCATCCAAAATCATTAAACTAAAAGAAGTTTTTTTAAAATGCTACAACTCTCTGAGTAAAAAACACTTAATATTTTACAGCTGTACAAGTGAACTAAGCGTTCAATAGTCCACCTCCCCAATCTGAAAATTATAAATAAGGCACAATATTAAAAGTAATGACGAGAATATTCAACGAAACTGGGCCATGAATGCCGTGTTACAAAAACTAGCACTTTACACCAGTCAATCACTTTCATCTCCTACTGACAGAACAAACAAGGTGGTTACATAAAACATTAACAAAAATCATTTTTAACACTTTTCAAATACTTCCGTTACTGTCGCGAGGTGGATTTTGTTGCACCAAATTACAATTTAGAACGGAGATATAAACAACAATTTTGAAAAGTGATTACACGGTGGCAGGCGGCAATAAACACTAACAACTACCTCTCATTAATGAAAACTGCTTTAAAACGCGTGATAATATGGACACGGCAACCCAACACGCGCCAGTCGCCAGATTGACGACGCCACAGCAGAGACCGACCACAAAGAACGAGTAACTAGTTCAGACCCGCCGCCGATGTCTCACGTGAGGCCGTGCTGTCACGAGACTGGGGACCGAGGTTGTTGCAAATGTAGCTGCAACCCACACACTTGGGTCAAATCATTGAGCCGGCGGAGGACTGCTGTGTTTATGTTGTTTTAACTGGGCTTCAGGCCCATATTTATAGCTGTTAACCACTGTTGTGACTTAGTAAATGTACGTGTAGGTGTTATTGGCGAGGGAGTGAAGCCCCCCACCAGTCTCCCAACTGGCGTGTTGTAATGTCGTGATGTCGGTAGAACATGTTGTAGTGTTGTATGCAAGTGGCTAGTTTAACTAGCGTGTAGTACGTCTGTGAGTCCCTACAACCCGAGTCGCTGCTCATCGACGACCCAGCTCATCAGCAAGTAAGGGTCCAACCTAGCTCTTATTCTCCGGTCGTTTCATCGTGTGGAGTTTGTGAAGAAAGTTGCATGTTGTTAGTACACTATCCTGGCACCCTGTGTTCCAGAGCTGTTGCCAGTTCTGGTTGAAACTAGTGTTAACCAGTAAAGATGGCGTACCTACATCAGCCTCCCGAAGGGCACAAGTTCAGAAGGCGAAAACGCACTGTGAACCTGAGCAGACATAGCTCACTACGCGCATGCGCGCGGAGAGAGGAAACCAAGGAGTTGAAGGCAAAGAAGGGGAGCGTGTGAAGGAAGCAAAGCGTGCACAGGAGAACGCCGATGACGAGAGATAACGCCGCTTGGAAGTCTTCAATCGCTAGCGGCGCAAGTTTTAAACACATTCGAATACTTCAAATGCATGGACGTATAAAGTCGTAGAAAGTGATCATTTGCGTAACAGACACCTATTAAATTATTTGCTAGATTTTTTTACATTCCATAGATATAAAAAACGCCGGGTGTAGCTATCTTATCAATATTATTCACAAATGTTTGTTTTGTGGGTATGTCAAATATCTTTCACCTTCACACTTAGCTCATCACTACAGCATCATTCAGTAGCAGGCCCTGATTGTAGTGATCTTCTACTTACATTCCTCTATATTAATGTCCTGCACCACAGTTCGACCTCACATCCATTGGTGGAAGTGATCTTCAACGTAAAGACAAGTTCTGAGTACTTGTTTGCAGACAGGCGGCTCGAAAGTTACTTAACCAGTAGACTTAGTGTGATTTTAACATGTCAACTAATTGTGTAATGCAATGAAAACATTTTTATGGTAAACTTTTTTTTGCAGACAATACACCAACTCTCCTCTCAACCGTCATAGCTTCTATCTACCTGAATTATGATAGGATACACACCTTGTATTTCATGTACATGAATACATATATATTTAATTATATCAAAACTTACAGTACTTGGGAAATGAACGAGTTTATGATAAAGAACACTAACGAATCAGAATTCCATTCACTTTCGAGTCCTAGAATGCACTGACTAAATGGGTTTCCATGCTTCGCCATGTTAAATAGTGTGTCTAGTACTGTGATGTTGATAATTTGGCTAGGACAACATTTTGACGTGACAACGTCTTAAATTAGGTTGCGGCTGGGAGTCACTTATGAAAAAGTGTAACGCTCGGTAACGTTACGATGAGTCACCGAACGAGAGAGAGGCCCGCCGAATGCCTTGCGTCTCTCTCCCACTCAACTATGATCGGTCTGCCGCGCGCGCAGCACTACGTTGTCACGTAAAATCTTCGCCCGTAAAACCGACTTTACAGGCAACCATTTTTTTTTAATGCTAATCCTTTATCACTCTAGTGAGCTCTAGCCACAGTGTTTAGAGGTTTTTCTGCTATTACTACCTATTAATTAACGTCGACTGCAATACACAAAATTTACATACTAACAAGTGTAACCAGTTATAGCTCAAACATATCCTACTTAACAATATCACAAAAATTTCAAATTTGTTATCATTCAGCAACCTTAAAAACCGAGAAAATATTTGTTTTCTCTATGGCAGGTTTAATTTTTGATTGGTGTCGTGACGGATAAGATTGTGGCTAGTTATGGTCGTACAACTGACAACCTCTTAGGCAGACGTTAATTCTTCCATTCCCTGGTGTGTCTGTGATTCACTTCCACTCACCGTGGTTCATACAGTTGTCCTCGTAGTTATATGTTCATATTTTAATTTAATAAGTAGTTTTATATAATTCATAGTATTTAATAATTTGTGTGTTTACTTTCTATCGTAAGTGTTACCTCTTCGCTTATTATTCTACATCCAATGCACTGAGAAACGGGAAACATAATTTAAATACGTTATAAAATAATTATTTTAATTTTTTTTAAGTGGTTTACAAGTAAAACTAAACACGGCCACATAAAATTAACGGAATAATGGGTAAACCATACTTTACAGGTTTTTTAGATGAGTTAAATTTATTTAGAGATAAATATTTATGCCAAGAGTTACAGACAATGATATTTAAATGCATTACTTATTTTATAAACTTTTACGTTTCCGTTCGTGTGTTTCTGAGAAATTAAAACTTTACGTCTTGCATTCTATTTTGTGTTTTTTCTTCTATGGCGTCAGCAAAAAAACCAAATGAGTAATTTGAATTGTTAATTTGTTCATAACTGTTTAAATTATTTGTGTAGACTTTCTTCCTATTTGGTAAGTATTTTAAACTAAGTATTAGCTTTAATAAAATTTGTACGCATTTACTAAAATGGCCACATGTCACTTAAATATTCATTTTATAAAATTCCGGAATTTAAAAACAATTTGTTTGGTTTGGTGGTAAGTATTTTTCTCTGCTTTATTTTAAATAGTACCGTTGAGAATAGACGAGAATTTTCGTTAATTGATGCAAGATAAAAAAGGGAATTTGTAATTTTAATTAAAACATCGGACCTTGTTAGCTAATTATTTAATAAAAAACTCAGATAAGTACTAATAAAACCATTCTACACACATGAAGAATTAAAAAAAAATTTTGATATCTGAAATTATAGTATCGTGCAAAAGGTAAGACGTTTTAGCAGAACGCAGTTAAGCCAACAGTCTGCAGGATGTCTCTGGTGGACAGTTCGTTACTATGACATGAAATTAAATGTAATTTTAAGCAAAAAATTTTAAGTTATACGTTTCCTATCGCAACTGGTTTTCATCGTAGTGAGAGTTAAACGATTACTTTACAGTGATGAATATGCAACAATTAAAAGCAAAATTTGAACGTTTCTCCGTCCACTGCAATGCGCTGTTCTTCTCTCATGAGAGAATGTTTACTACTTGTCTGAGTGCACACGTACATTGTTATAGTTGGGCTCGTATCCGTTATACGAGCTAACATATCATTTTTATTTATCTTTAATTTTTATTTATAATTTTACAATTCAATAAGAACATTAGTAATTAGATAATGAAACTGGTCTCCTTGATTATGTCTCTTTTTAGAGACGTATTAAAATTCTTGTTGTGTGAAACTTTTCACGTAGGTAAATACGATTAATCAACATATACACTCCAAACAAAGGACAGAAAATAAAAAATGGTATTCTGGTATGTCTGAACATATTGCATATGAACTACAAAAAGAATAAATATGTCGTTGTAGCACACAACACTTAGTGCTAATATGCAGTAACCCAAAGCTATATATACAAACTAAAGGCATATGCCTAGAAAGGACCATTCATTGTTTAATAATATTAGTTGTTATAGAGGAATTACATATACGCAATACAATATTACAATGAATTTGGATCATTTCCTAACATACACAGCTTCTAACATTTATCACAATAGCAAGTATCTTTCTTAAGCAAGTCTGATGTTTATATTTCATAAATCTCTTTACGTAGTTATAAAAACCACATACATTGCACTTATACAGAAAGTCATAACATTTATACAATTATGTTTACAAACAAGCATATTTGAAATATTTTTCCATATTCAGTATA
The DNA here is from genome assembly GCA_002778355.1 of Clitarchus hookeri. NCBI lineage: Eukaryota > Metazoa > Arthropoda > Insecta > Phasmatodea > Phasmatidae > Clitarchus > Clitarchus hookeri. The sequence goes on along the minus strand of NQII01000550.1, from coordinate 338,013 downwards.
TGGCACACTAACCATAGTTCATTATTATAGTAACATATTTATTTGCTTACATACATATTTAGTACCTATGTCATAATTATCAATGGCTAGCTTGCTAAGTAGATAGAGTCTTAGTTCCTTTTAAATCTTCTTTTGGCTGGACAAGCTTTTTTTTAAATTTGGTAAATTGATAAAAGTTGGTAACCTTGAAAAGTAAAGGGTCTCCTGCCAATTTCTGTTTGTATAGTGCGGAGGAATTTGTGGTTGATCTGTCTTGTGCAGTATGTGTGTTTTCCTTTACCTTAAAGGTAATAGTTATTGAATATATAATTCAGAAGATTAAAATCATATATGGATTTCATGGGGAGTATATTATATGGTGTATACATTGCTTTTGTGTTTGTATGCTAAGGCAGGCCATAGTCCGGTTTTATATCTCTATTTTGTGCTAATTGCAGTGGATATAATATTAATTTTGAAGTTTACCCCCACACCATGCTTAAATATTGTAATTGGCTATTGATTTAAGCATTATATTGTACCTTTGTAATTTCTGTGGGAACTCCTCTGTCTCCACAGGATCCCCACTACTGGCAGTATCTTCTTTACTAAGTGACACATGCATGGATCAGTTTAAGTTATTCTCCACATCGCATCATATCTTGTATCTACCTTTCGTTTGTACAGATGTCGCTTCATCCAACCCACAAACTAAAGTCTAACATGGCAAGATCTGGAGAGCGTGTTGGCCTGTTAGCAGGGATCCCACGATCAATCCACTGGTTAGGGAACAGAGAGTCGAGATGTGGCATCGCATGAAGGTGCCCCTTTATGATAAGAATACAGAGCCATCCGTGTGGCTAAAGAAAAGTCCTCTCGTTGTTAGTGTTATGCACTCTGGAAAGATTAAAAATAACGGTGTCTTGTAATTCAATGATCTAAAATTACGGGGCCGATCAAAGTTCCATTAATCATTCCGAAAACGCATTGATGAAGAAACGCACCTGGGAATTTTTTTTCCACAGTAGAATTTGATTTTCTTGAGACCATCGATGACTGCTACGAGTATGTTTCACCTTATCCCCGGTGAAGCTTCACCTGTAGTTAGCAATGTAAGAAGCACTTTTGAACAGTTTGTGGGCGACAAGAGTACAAGCCCTCATTAGACTGAATGAAGGACTAGACATTTATGAAAGCGCCAACGGTATTATCAAACAGCAGAAAGGAGCCCCGGTGGTGTAGTGGCTAAACTGCTCTACCTCTCAGGCAAACCGGTTTCGATTACCGGTGGGGTCGTTCCCGGATTTTCGCATGTGGCAATTGTACTGGACGATGCCGCTGATTGGCGGGTTTCCTCGGGGATTTCCCGTTTCTGTCGCCCTTGCGTTCTGGCACTGCTCCGTACTCACCTCGTTTCTCCCTCATCGGCGCTCAAGACCTCGATGATAAGAGCGGCCCAAATCTCTCCTCTCTCCGGTACTCCAGAAGCAGAAGGCACCATATTGTCGCAGATGCCATCAACATACAGCATGCCTGCGTGTTCCTGAATGTAGATGTGCCATTCTAGCATGCAAATATTCGTTCCAGATGAACGACTTTTTGCCCTCTGATTGATATAACACGTAAATAACAACTGACAATAAAACCACTCAGCGCATTGGGTAGGGAGAAAGGTATTGTGCTCCGCTCAGGGCGAAAGAGAGTGACGCAATGAGGATTGCGAGGGGCTAAAAGTTTGCACGCCAATTTCAAAACACGTGTAGGCCTTCGTTAAATATTCTTTGCTTTGAAATAAATTTGTAAGACTCATAAAGATTTAACATTTTATATTACATTACGTCTCATTTCAATTCCTGTTCGCGGTAAACTGAGCACTTTTGAAAGTTCTGCTTACGATATTCTTGTACAAACGTTGTGCATTCGTCCGCCTTATATGAACTACAGATTGTCATGGTCGTGAGCAGTTTGTTCATGCTTCGTTCAAGAAAAAATGTGGAATTGTTGGTCAAGTAAATATATTTCATATTTTTACTCATATGCGCATTAACAAAACAGAAGGCAAAGGAATTACAGTATCCATAAATGTTTTCTTAGCAAATTTTTATTCAATGTAAGTTCATGTAACTACGTTGCCTCTGTCGTCCCCAATTTTACTGGGCGCATGTGTATACGTAGGGTTTGACATTCTTCAAAGGTTGGTTTCTTATGTGCTTAATTAATTGTTAACAGCTTATAAATATTTGCATTGAACATTAAAACAAATTGTTAATCCTTTACGATCACACAAGTCCTTTTTATGACTTCAAGTTATACCAATGGAAGGATTGTTTTCAATACTTTTAATGTAAACTGTCATTTGATAGAAGCTATACAAATGAGGTGGCCAGTGTTGGTAAATTGAAAGAATCATATTGAAAGCAACATTTTAAATAAACGATTTGCTCTTTAGTGAGCCAATTTTTTATAAAGAATTACCTGAATAATTTTTGTCTTAATCGTGTTTCAAAATATGTATCATCCAACCGTTCCGAAATATTTTTTGGACTACAATTTTGGTAATGCACTTGTTGTATAAATATAGTGTCAATTTATGAGAACTATTCATGTTATGTTTTATTTATATATTTTTTGATGTAATATACTCTGCATACAAATTATTACATATAAGTTCACACTAACTTCACCCAGTCCAGTTTTAGGAACAGTGCTACCTTGAAAATATTTTTCAACACCATGTGTCTAGGCTACATACATCTGTATTTATCAAACACTATTTCACTGTTTTACGAAATAATTTTTATTTGTAGATGAAAGTATTAGCTAAAAATTATAACTTACTAACCGAACTCTCTGGCCGTACCCGATAACCAGAGGGTAATGAGGGATACAAGATACAGTTTTAAAGGTTTCTAGACCAATGGCGGCCCGGGGTCAATTTAAGTTTACACAGTATTTTAAGTTGGGTACGAATGCTCATCATAGCGAAATTTGGTCAAAATCCTTCAAAATGTGTAGAATTGTATAAAGAACAGACTTATATACATGCATACAAACTTGGGGGTACTCGTATATATAGATCAATAATATCTAAGTCGACGACAGCACAGCTAATAGAATAAGAAGCTTCTACAGAAAGTGATGGAAGGATTCCAGCTAAGTAATTATAATTTTTTTTTATTTTAAAAACCATATTTAACTTTACCTCTTCTCGTCCAGAGAAATTTTTTTGGCCAAAATTAACCGAAAACATGTCAGATTTGTACACTGAGTGGTAGTTTATTTTTCATAAAATTGAAATTTAATAAATAATACAAAACATTTATTTTTGCACAAAGCAATTTCATTAAAGTTGTGCGCGCAGCATGTGTTAAGCAATTTTCTCAATATATATTAATGAAACTGATAATAAGAATAAACCTTTAAATTTGGGTAGTGCGTACAATTACGTGACTTGACTGAGATACTTGTCTGTCCAGTAGGCTAGGCGTGTCGTGGCAGGCGTTTGTGTGCTTGGCAGCCGGCAGGATGTTTATTCCATTAGAGCAACTGCATTTCAGGACATTTTAACTGTGGTTCCCAATCATAATTTGTTTAAAAAAACACGTGTGCATATTTTTGAACGTTAGTGGTGAATTAGTCAGATAACGGATCGAAGACTCGCATTCTAGTGCATATCTGTCATACCGGATGTTCATACGGGAGAAACTTGTGCCATTTCGGATGAGAAGTATCATCCGAGTCTCAGTATTTACTTCGTAGTGACGTAGGATGTGCACAGGTTTATTTGCAATGTTCCTGAAAGCAGTGGTATGGATTTGCATATCGCGTAATTTGCATGGCGCTATCGACATAGCTCACCAAGCAGTGGGTGCAGACCAGATAAGAGACAGTATCGCACGAGAAGTGCTGCAAGGGCAATCTACAGCTACTTGCTTCCATCAGGGTGCTGCTCGCCAGACTAACCAATCACCACTGAGCAGCGTGCAGCGACTGAGATCTTCCCATCGTATAAGATAGTGACATGTAGGACAAACGCTTGGAGTCACTGTGTGGCGAGATATAGCCTTCAAAGTATTTTTACTCGTGTCGTTCGCAAATGAATGTGATGTTGTATTCCAACATGTAGAAGGCTGTTCGCCTTTTTCTTTTACACTTTCATTAACTCCGCAAATATTTCGTCTAAATCTTCTCGTCAAGATAACAGAGCATGGTCCATATACAGCATAAGTACCACTATAATGGACGTTGTGTTAACTGGACTATGAAGTGAAACATATTAACTTCTCCTGAAACAAGGGATTGATCGTTTTATTTCTAACAAATTTTCAAGAAAATATACAAAGTACGAATAGCACCCAACATCTCTTTCCTGACAGGCGTACCTTGTATGCATTCATACTTCATGACGCCTTGTATGCATACATACTTCATGACGCCTTGTGTGCATACATACTTCATGACGCCTTGTGTGCATACATACTTCATGACGCCTTTTATGCCTACATACATCATGACGCCTTGTGTGCATACATACTTTATGACGTCTCGTATGCATACATACATCATGACGCCTTGTGTACATACATACTTTATGACGTCTCGTATGCATACATACTTCATGACGCCTTGTATGCATACATATTTAATGACGCCTTGTATGCATACATACTTCATGACGCCTCGTATGCATACATACTTCATGACGCCTTGTATGCATACATACTTCATGACGCCTTGTATGAGTACATACTTCATTACGCCTTGTATGTATACATACTTTATGACGCCTTGTATGCATACATACTTCAATACGCCTTGTTTGCATACAAACATCATGACTATACGATCATTGTAGGGCTTTAGATATCTGGCAATGCTTTGATAAACTTCTTCACGATATTTGGAAGTTTTCATCATTATAATTATTTGAACATTCTCGATATCTCCTTTATAATATCCTATAACTCTTTCCGTGTTCTTTCTTTCGAATTTCTTGCAATTGGATTTCCTCTATACACTTCCTCATCAATCAATATTCTTAAAGTATTTATAGAAAATAAAACATCACGTTAATCTCATAAAGAAACATTTTGGATATTAATTTTATAGGAAATATATAAACATATTAACAATAAAACATGCACACTATCAGAAAATCATTCTGTGAATGCGAAAGAAGGGAATAAAAACATATTATGAATAAAATTACTTCATTTACATGCTACGTTCCAGGTGCACAAAATGCATGAGGGTGCTTCCGTCGTTATTAGAAGACACATATAACAGTTGTCAGAAGAGTGCACATGTGAATTAACATATGCATTATTTTCCTGTCATAATTGAACGACATGTATGCTAAGAAGATGTACTGGATAGGTATACGACGGAATTCGAGAAATACTGAAGAAAGTACAATGAAAATCTGGGTGGGTGGTGTGCATATTTGCCCATCACTTTGGCCATTTGGACATTGAAGTCACATTCTGTTGGATAAGTTGGTACAACAGACCTCTCTGTATGACCCCAAAAGTCCACAAGGAGGGATGATTCCTGATATAGTCGATCAGAGAAGTCACTTCCTTGTCCTCCATCCAGCAATATATAGAATATTTTGCAAGGCCACTGTATCCACCAGGAAATTTCTCAGATACCTACTCAAGGGAATATACGTTCTGGGTTCCTACAAATATTCTGCCAGTATCGCATTCCTACAATATAAATTTTTTGCGGTGGCATAAGAGTAAATTAATTCTAGGTGTTGTAAGCATAATATTTTATCAAGTAATTACTCTACTTTCGTAGGTAGATGTTTTCGTAGGAGAGGTTAAAGCAATACTGGGAAGGCGATGCAATAAAAAGCTAGCTTTGTAATGGCAAACGTGTCCTGCTACTGGTCTGGTGGTGAAAGGAGACATGGAACATGTTCATCGTTCACTAGTTATACAAAGTCTATGAATTCGCCGTGGTATGATGAACACTTCCTGCGTCCTTACATGCTAAAATTTGTGTATTTGTGCCCAAGAGCCTGTTTCTTGCTGGATGAAGGTCTCTGAGCCACAGCTTCCGTTTCCCAGGAGATTTCACGTCATGTATAGACACTTCGATGGTGTCCACCCTTAACGAAATTTTTGAACTTCCAAAATCACTATCACAGGGGGAAGATTGTACATCACCTTTCTCTATGACGAAGTGTTCATGATTTGGTGGTCATTTGTAACAACTGTGGGCAAATATTTCACTGGATTATATCGGTTCTTTTTGCTTCTTTTTTCGATCGTGTCGATGGGTGTAGAACGCAAAACATGGTTCGAAATATAACAAATTAACAACGTTGCTTTATTTTGTGCTGCAGATGGGCGAAAATTTTCGTATATTCAATTATATTAAAATAATTAGTTTTTTTTCTGAAACCTGATATTATTAAAATTTATTCTCAAACCAACAGTTTCTAGTGGAGAGTAAACTGTTGTGTATGTAAGTGTAGAGATATATAACGCTTGACAGGTAGTGACACTTCGAAGAAAATTTGTAGTTCACCACGTCTGTATCTTCAGCCCCAAACATAATAATTGTACTATATTATCCTCGTATCGTGCGGCATTCGTGAACCTGAGATTTCAGACACTTGACTCTGGGGAAGAAAATTAGATGTTGAGACACCCACGCGAGTTAGTAGGAACTAATAAGCAGTCCAAAGACACATGGCGTATCGTCCGAAGATGTTTATTTAAAGATTCAAACAAGTAATTGGATATAGCAAAATAATTATATGTTAATTTTTTATACTGGCCTACCTTGCACAAAACGATAATGTTATCAGTATGAGTTATACTGCAGTTTTATAAGTTTCGATAAACTATGGTCGTTTGTTTATGGTAATATGACAAATACCTCATATATTTATATATGAGGTATTTTGACTTATACAGGATGAGTATAAAAGAATACCCCAATTTGAAGGACATGCTGACAAGAATGTGGAACGAGTTTAATTATCGTATAGATGTCGTTCGGGCCGCTCATGTTTTTCACATTGAACATTTATGATTATATGGTAAACAAACTTCACGATCCCACGCTTCATTTGATTGGTCAATAAAGGCTGTAGGATGTTTGGTTTTGATATTATAGACCTTAAAATGTTGGGGTATTATTTTATACTCAGACTGTTAATTGCCTGATTTGCATAGTTTATATTTATTTGTGTTGTTTTATCTTAATAGTAAAATCTAAAATAATTATAATTATTTTACTTTGTCTGAAATTTTATTATCATTAAAAATTACGTATTTTCTGAATCACTCATACAGTTCGTCAAGTTTTCCATTTATGACGCACACTTTGCTTCACGTATCAGCCTGTTACACAGCCCTGATAGTACACAGGTACGCTCCTGGCTACACACAGCGATACAGCCTCCTTCCCTTTCAGGATCTTCAAGGATTTTCCACAAACATGGCTGATGTTGCCAGTCATCGGTGGCTTATCTCAGGGTCTCACCTTCCACCACCTCTGCATTTAGGCCGCTACAACTCGTAGTCTCGTTTCACATCAGCTTTATAGATAGTCAACGTTTTTATTTTAGAATCTTGATTTTTCATGCATGTTTATATTTTTTCAAATTAAAATTTTGAAAGAACGTATAAAGTTGTATATGTATTTCCTTTATACCGCAGTACATTAAATTTACAATACAAGCCCATGATTACGTCACAATACAACTTCTACGAACATTTTACAGAATCGATATTTAAACATAATTAAGAGTGTGCACTTCAAATTTTATTTCTGTACTGCAACTTAACAACAATAGCTAGTTCGCTGTAGGCTTACTTTCTGAATTATCTCTTTAAACATATTATAACGAAGAAAACTAACAATCAAGTATGGTGCTTGGAGTTACCTTTTAGTAACGATGTATACCTACAGGCTTCTTGAGAGCCAGTGTATTTGCGGTCACTCCTCCTCCATCAAGACGAGACGCAGTCATGACTTTCATGTTCTGTTTAAAATAGTATTTAAATGTACGACAAAATAATAAAATGGTTAATTTTCTAAGGGTACAATGAACGTCAACGTGAGTCAGAGGGCTCTCCAAGACACAGTGTCCACCGTCGAGGAGGAGGTGACGGTCATCCGGATGCCGAGAGATGGAAACTCGCTGTACGCCGCGTTGACTCACCAGCTGACAGTCGTCCCAGTCGACTCACAGCAGCACATGCAGCAGATTGATCAACTGCGCATGTTGGTCTGGTTAGAGTTGGTACGCAACATCCAGGAGTACTCTGACCTCGTGCATCGGTCTGTGGCGTGGCACGAACAACGCTACCGTCACTTACCTTCGCTGGAAGAGAAGGTGAACGCTTACCTGGACGAACTGAGCCAAGATCGTTTCCCAGGCGGCGCCGAGGTCATGCAGGCGGTGGCCAACATTGAGCAAGTGGACATAATGCTTTACCAGGAGCGTGGCTACACCTACCTGGTGGAGAATTCGGCTGGTCAACCCAACAGGGTCATTGCCATTGTGCAGAGAATCCTGCATGGTGCAGACGGCAGGACACACATATACTACGACAGCGTCGTTAGCGTACGGCGTAATTAACACACCGCCATTAGTGCTCAAGATTAGCAAGTCATTGTAAATTGCTTTTCAATAGATTCCTCATTTTCTTTCATGCTTCGATACCATAATCATGGCTCATAAAATAACTTGATAACAATATCTATATTTTTACAATTTTTTTATCTATATAATAAAACTATTAAATAATTGCTCTACTCTTATTGCTGTACTGGTAAACTTTTTAAGAGAAACGTTTCGTATAACAGATGTGTTTCTAAATGCTACTGTGAATAAGAGCCAATATTTGCACATGTATTACTCTCTCAATATGGTTACGAAATTATATGTGTGTTTTCTTAGAGATATAATATTTCATGACACCTTGTGGGGTGATAAATGCTCCAATTAAACCAGAGAATCTTTTGGCCAGCTTATGGATATTTAAGAAATAGAATGTGAGAATGACGAGAAAATAATAAATTGCTATGAATAATGTACGGGTTTTTATATGTCAAAGTCTTAAGTAATAAAAACCTTCAGAGTGTAAATTGTGTTTCAGAAAACAGCTTATAATATTAAGCCAAATAATTTTTAACTAGTAAAATGAATATTTGGTTTTTTTTAAACTTTGATATTAATAGAAACGCTCTCCTTAATAAACAAATAATTGTAAAGAACTACTGCAAATAATGTTTAGTAAATAAAATGCTGGGTGTACACCGATCTGTGACAGGACTGAGTGTAGTGAGAGCCTTGATTAGGTGATATTTTATTTTTACGCTGGCTTGAAACTGCTTATAGATACAGTGACCTGCTGCCGCTGCATCTGATGTATTGCAGTTTTAAGCATCCAGAAAATAACTGAGAGGGATACTTCGTGATGAAGGTGAAGATATTTCTTTCGGCCCCTGCAGCAGACAAAGTCTCAGCAATATTACAAGGATTTCTCGACTTAGAACCATGGAATTTAAAACTTTAAAGGAATGCATAGTGTATCAAATGCATCGACAACTCATAACTAAATTTTCAAGATGGCCAATGCTTGATGGACATCATCTCATGGGAATTCGAGCAGCCTGATGCATGAAGTTCCATGTTCTGCTGAAATATTGGGAACGGACAATCACTGTATCTACCTGGAGTTTGTAACCGCCCACCACAGTGTCCAACTTCTGGATGCCTCGGTTCTCATAAAGGAGCTGCGATAGCTTTATGTACCTCCGACATGTTGGTGGCAGTCAGCATGGTCGCGAGAAAGAAAGCATATGTGTTCAAGGACCTAGTGACAGCAGTTACTGTAAAACATTGACTCAAAGTGCCCCCTAGTCCGTTTCATTTGAAGCAGAGTCCCAAATCATGTACGATAAATGGTCTGGCTGTAGTTTCTGTTGGAGATCTTTTTTAACAAAGATTTTGGCCAATGGATGAAAAGTAATATAATAGCAAGATGGCCGTCATCCCAAGATGTGGTCACATTGCGTGGTCCAGTGCCCGCTCTTCGCTGCGAACGACCCTTTTCCAACCACTCGTTCGACACACACATCACTGTCGTAGCAGCATGCCCTGTACAAGCCAAAAATGTCACAGTATAGCAAACCCGTTTCCTGGAGACAGATCATTCTGCCCTGTTTGAACCCATTCGCATGTTAAAATGGCGCCTTTTAATGTCAACGAGGTGTACTGGCACTTGCTTTGACTTCGTTTGACACCTATTTACTGACTAAGCTTGGCATAGCATGGACCTTTCTGGTCACACAAGACAGTGTGCTGCTGGCCATCTCTCTGCAGTCATAATCACTTACTCTGTTCTACACTTCTTTTGAGTTTGGTTTCGTTCGTACCATTCTTTCTGGGTGTTGCATTTTTCACAAACAATAGTGTAATACTATGTAAACTGGCAAATCCAGTCGAGATGATGTAACCATTTAGATGAGAACATTTCTGGCTCTGGTCAAAGGAAAATATGAGGAGTTGGTTTTCTGTGTAAACTGCTAAGTCTCTTACCTAGATTACATGGCGAAAATGATGTATTCCCAAAAACATAGCAGAGAACTCCCGATCGTAGGACCCATAATCCACTGAGCAGAGATGAGCTTCATGGAGAAGGAAACACAGGGTAACTACACCGAAGTGTCAAAAAAAACTGGTACACCTGCTTAATGTCGTGTAGGGCCCCCGCGAGCACGCAGAAGTGCCGCAAGACGACGTGGCATGGACTCGACTAATGTCTGAAAGTATGCAGGATGCAATTCACACCATGCATCCTCCAGGGCAGTCCACAAATCCATAGAAGTACGAGGCGGTGGAGATCTCTTCTGAACAGCATGTTGCAAGGCATCCCAGATATGCTCAATAATGTTCATGTCTGGTGATTTAGGTGGCCAATGGAAGTGTCTAAAGTCAGAAGAGTGTTCCTGGAGCCACTCGGTAGTAACTCTCGAAGTGTGGGGTGTCGCATTGTACTGCTAGAATTGTCCACGTCCGTCAGAATACACAATACACATTAAAGGGTGCAGGTGATCGGACAGGGTGCTTATGTATCTGTCACCTGTAAGAGTCGTATCTAGACGTATCAGGGGTCCCATTTCACGCCAACTGCACACACCCCATACCATGCCAGAGCCTCCACCAGCTTGAACAGTCCCCTGTTGATATGTAGGGTCCTTGGATTAAAGAGGATGTCTCCATACCCGTACACGTCCATCCGCCGATACAATTGGAAACCAGACTCGTCAGACCATGCAACGTGTTTCCAGTCATCAACAGTCAAATGGGGTGGTGTTGGCGGGCCCAGGCAAGGCGTAAAACTTTGTGTCGTGCAGTCAACAATGCTACACGAGTGGGCCTTCAGCTCCGAAAGCTCATATCAATGATGGTCCATTGAATAGTTCGCACACTGGATCTTGTTGATGCCCCAGCATTGAAATCTGCGCCAATTTGAGAAAGGGTTGCACGTCTGTCATGTTTAATGATTCTCGTCAGTCGTCGTTTGTCCCTTTCGTTCACGATTTTTCCTGCCGCAGCGATGTCGAAGATTTGATGTTTTTCCGGATTCCCGATATTCACTGCACACTCGTGAAATGGTCGTACGCGAAAATCCAAATTGTATTTCTACCTCATAGATGCTGTGTCCCATCTCTCGTGCGCCTACTATAACACCACGTTCAAACTCACTTAAATTTTAATTACCTGCCATTGTAGCAGCAGTAACCGATCTAGCAACCTTGCCAGAAGCTTGTTTTCTTATATAGGCGCTGCCATAAAAATCACTTGTAATTATGTGGTGTTAGAAGATGAGCATGTAAGTAAATTGGCAATTTACTTATCTGTATCTGGCCTATTATAATAAGATATGACATCCAGCCCCTTTGAAATAGATTCTGTGCCTCAAGAATATAACTTGGGGTTCACCGAAGGTATTCTAAGATGCGTTTATAATTATAGTAAACATACTGGGGTGTTTGAAAAGTTATTCCGTATGTTGCTTATTTTCAGTTTCATTAACCTATGCAACTAGTCTGTCGTCGAGTTCAGACACACAAAAGTCGACTTTTCTAGGAACTATGTGTATTACCCACTGGAAATTCTATGCAGCATTGTGAACAGTTTAAGATATAAATTGCCACTCATAAAATGTCTAAAGGTGTGGTGATTGCAATTTTATGAATACCATTGTGGGTCACCCGAATTTGGCTGTATATAGTTTTTAATCAGGTTAATTGAGGTAAAACAGACTTATCATTGAATGTGTTGGATAAGTCCTGAATATGTGAGACTGTGTGTATGTCCTTAATTGTGCGCACATTCAGCATGCGGTAGTCTCCTCATTATTTACATTTCTTGGGTACTATGAGTAGCAATGTAAGCCATGACCTACTGGAATAATGCGATGAACCAGGCCTGAACATGACTTCAAAGTTCCTCTTCACCTTGCACAGCTTGTATGAAACCAAATAGCATGGGTTTGGCACATCAGCTACTATAATTTGCAAAAGTTTCACATGAGATGAAGCATTAAGCGAAAATACTGTAAGTTGCGATCGTCCCGTTATCTACTCTAGTTTATGTGTGCTTCTACTTGTGGTGCATTCTTCATTACCGGGCACATGATAAAACCAATTCTGAACCTGTGTCTAGTAGAAAATTAATTTTATTTTCCTTGTGCTTGGTGAGAAGTTGGCTACTAGGAGTCTGGGTGGAGACGCTCAGTCATCACCTGGTCCTTGGTCATTTCCCATTAAGCAAGGGCAGATAATTGTACATAACTATTCACCACAGCATATGCGGTAGGAACAGGCTCCAGGCGAGCTCATGCTGTGGGAATGTTGATGGCTATGGGATAGGTCAAGGCGACTGACTTGTTGATGATGGTAAGCAGCTATTGTTACTATTATTTGTCGTACCACTTTGGCCATTTCCTAATTTCTGCAGATACATATATGGACATCCCTTTAATGTTACATCAAGTGAGGAAAATTCTGAAACTTCAAATTCCAGATTATTCCTTATTTCAGCAACATTTTCTTCTAAGTCTGACAAGAAGTACAACGAGAGTGATCTTGGATCAGTAGGATCGCTTGTGTCTGTGGCGGAAGCTGGCCCAGCAACAATGATTTAAGTTCTTTACAGACACCAGTTGCAGAGAAACACACTTTTTCACTCTGCCAACCTTAAAACTTTTGTTAAAACATTCTTCCTTCTTACGAATATCATACAACTGATACAAATTAGAGAATGTAGAAAAACAAAACCAATTAAGTCATCACTACTGAAGAACACCAAAATACCAGTGGGAAAATCAATGTCAGATAATGTTGTAAGTATAATGATTATGATGACTTTTAGGCAATGGCATGATGGTGCAGAGCATTTTCATGCGTTGTCATTCAAGTCCCCCGGCAGCCATTTTCCCTCACACTTTCTCTTTTTCTTCAAAATTGATCAATTTTCCCTTAAAATTCTCCTATTTACTTTTAAATTTCCCTTTTCCCTCAAAATTTTCCTTTTTTCCCTCAAAATTTTAAATTTTTCCCCTCAAAAAAGCACTGATCACCTCAGCTGAAAAAACAAGCAGCAGAAAGGAACTTTTCGATCCATCGGAAGGATTTGGGAGGTTCGCTGGGCAGAGCAGTGGAGGCCATATTGGTTTTATAGGCGTATGATATGCAAAATCGATACATGTTATCCAGAATCGGAGCCAGAGCTGACCATCAGCCAAGTTGTGATGTCAATCGACCGCCATGTTGGATGTTGGTGACCTTGAAACTTACCCCATTACCTTGAACTTCGATGAATTTAAACACAAAACTTCGTTAATGGTTTTGAAAATTCCTATAATAATATAAAAAATTGCTACTAATTATTTTAAAAATGTATTTAAAATTATTTTAGAAAATTAAAGTTTCGAATGTTTTGGCTTATAGGGTACAAAAAATAGGTACCAACCAGCCACTACATTATCACGTCACCCAACTACAATGTTGGACCCAGGTGATCATGACCCTATAGCCGTGACCCTCGATGTCCTAGGAAACAAAAACACGAAAATTTGTGAGAATTTTATAAATTTATTAAAGTCAGTGAGCATATTACATAACTGAATGCTATCGCCATCTGGGATCTAGGTGACCTTGACCACAGAAAACTTACATTTCTGGAGATTCCCACAGCACCATGTCCAGCAGACGACTGATCCCCCTCCAATCTATCACACTGTATTAACATTTCACTTCCCTGCCCCTCAAGCTTACTCATTGTGTTGAATGCACTACACCTGCCATATTGTTTTTTTCGTTTGTCATTACATTTTCAACCTGTAGGTGGCTTTGATGACTCCAACCAAAATAAAAGATCTTGGTGACCTTCACCTTGACCTTACATATGTGGCCTTGACCTCGAGAGCATGAAATAAAATAAAATAAAAATTACAAATTTAAAATTTATTTTTACTCAATTTTTCGATCAATCTCAGAAATTTTCCATCAAGCAGAACCGCAATCAGCACCACAGCAGCACTGCAATCAGCAATCCATACCAATCCACACCGATCCACACCGATCACACATCAATACACACACCATTCCACATGCAAATAAACCAATCCACACCAAACCATACCAATCCGTTCCAATCCACACATTTATCAACACCAATTCTAACACCAATCTACACATCAATCCACACAAATCTGCAAAACAATCCACACTAATCCACACACCGATCCATACCAATCCACACCGATCCATACCAATCCACACCAATACACACATCAATTCACAAATCAATCCACAAATCAATCCACAACAATACATACCAATCAACATCAATCCACACCAATCCATACCGATTCACACCAATCCTTAGCATTCTGCTCCACAATCTGCTCCATGATCCGCTCAGCAATCCACAGCAATCCATGTCAATCCTTCTATCCATCCTAATCCATAGCAATCCATGTCAATCCTTCTATCAATCCTAATCCATAGAAATCCATGTCAATCCTTCTATCAATCCTAATCCATAACAATCCATACCAATCCTTCGATCAATCCCAATCCTTATCAATCCCAATCCATCGATAGATCCTTCAAACTGTCCACCCATACATATAGAAATTACATTCACTCGCCAACTGTCTCCAATTTGTACATGTCTACATAATTAATGTTATGTATGCAGTCAACTATACATGTATTTTATACTAAAGTTTTTATTATCATTCTATATGAAGATATTTCCGTTAATAGTCAAGTGCTCATAGCACCACTTAAAGTTGTGAGGGATAATGGATACGACAGGAACATACAGGAAAACCTAATTTTTATAATAATAATTTATTATTATTTTGTAACTACAATTTCAGAAGAAAGCAGTTCATTATATCATGCGATATATTCCCGATCCTTAAGTTTACTAATTATTGAAGATATCTCGTTAATGTGAGTGAGATCTTCGCGTTTTTGAAGGTCAATCAAATATCTGAGTCTATCAACAAGTTAATTCGGGTCTTCGTGAAATAGGTAGCAAGTATTCTCGGCATCTTCTGCCTTCTTCATGTAGCTTGTTGCAGCAAATGTGTTAGAGGGGTTTGTCAGGTCATCGAGAAAGCCGCCATCATCGTCTTCAGCACCATCACTCTCTTCATTTCCATTTTCATCGACACCCCCTTCGTTATCATCTGCACCTTCTGTATTGTATACTATAATGAATTTACTTTTCTTTGTAGTAGGGGTTGCATTCTCATCAGAATTTAGAGCCGATGATCGTTCATTTTGAAGTTCGTCGACTTCACTTGAAAGTCTTGCAAGTGTACGTTCTACACAAACCGACTCGAATGCACTCATTCCGTATTTAGCATTAACTGTCTCATCATAATCGCATGTCGAATCGTTACCCACCGATTTAGCAAGAGGTATTGCTGGCACCACATGCTGGCTCCCAGTAGATGAATACTTTCATATCTCGGTATGTTCTTTCAATGTATCGCATTGCACAAACTGCGTGATGCAAAGCCGTAATGCTTCATCGCGCGAAAAGGACTCTTCTTACAGGTCGTTCTCTAATTCCGACGAGCATTTTGACCATAGATTTAGAACTGGAGACAACCAGATAGCGATGATGCAGATCGCGTCTCCATGACCGTCGAGGTCAAAGGCAGGCCTTCGTATTCGCAATCCATCTTCATGGTATGACGAGAGAGCACTTCCATATCTATGTTCACCCCATGGTGTCAGAACGTCAATTGTAATTTTTTTCTTTATAAATGCGGTACTTTTTTAAAGTATAGAGTCTAACTTGCACCCACAAAAGGACTTCCACCATGAAATGTATATGAAAAAATATGGGAGTACTCTGAGAAAATCCACATGCTACTGTGCCCCAAAAGAAAACACGCCGATAATTGTGTATACATAAATATAGAAATATGAAATTATTTAAAATTGATTTTATACAAAATGTTGTATAAGTATATAAATATTTAAATAACAAATTATTTATAATTAGTTTTACACATAATTGTGTATATATAAATATGGGAATATGAGATTATTTTAAATTTACATATATGCCTACAGCCATATTTAAATATCCTACTGCTCTTTAAGTATATGCGTGACTCAGTAGCCAGGTCGCAGCCTTCTTAACTCTTTCCATTGTGAAAAATAACCCAAATATTGTTGTATGACTTAAGATATTCCTGTAATTTTCCATTTTAATTTTAATTTTTCCTTGTAGGATCCCAACAGTTAAAGTTAATTTCTTTGAATGATATGTAATTATAATGTCTAAATACAGAACTTATTACTTACTGAAAACAAAAGAACAGAAAAACCATAGTAATTGTTATTATACTTTTGAAAAGTTTTTCTTTGTTTAGTACTATTGTTGAAATGGGAAAATAATATGTAAGTCAGACGAATTTCAGATAATTTTTTTTATTTATGAGTCACCCTGTGCTCATTTTTTAATTACATTATTTATTTATGCATGTACTAAAAATGTTTTATTACTATGTATGTGCAAGGGTTATAGAGTGGGAATTTTGGTTTGGCCTCTTTGCTTCTACTTTTACATTGGTGTCAGACCTACAAAACTACATCCTCAGAGTCTTCTATTTGTAGAATGCTCATGTTCATTTCCATAAGTCTCTCCTATGCTACAAATTGTAGCGTTTTTGTGGATGTAGCCCAGCATACTACAGCAGTAAAAAATTATTATTATAGAATAATTGGTTTTCCTTTATTTTTGTTTGTCGAGTAATTTTTTCCCTTACAACTGTAAATTGACGATATACATTGCGGTTGGGTGACATCATATCACGGCGGTTAGTCAGTTCCAGTTCCTCGTCTCTTCTAAGCCAAAATATACGAAAACTTAATTTTTCATAAACATTTTTAATACGTTTTCATAATATTTTTTTTATATTTTAAAAATAATTTTGAGCAGTTATCATTATTAGTTGGGAATGTTTTAAACAATTCTGCGATATTTGGGTTCAAGGTCATCCAAGGTCATGGTCATGGGCTTAAGTTCGTGGTGTCAAGTTTCAAGGTCACCGTCATCCAAAGTTGCGGTCGGGTGATGTCACAACGGCTCCGATCATGGATACCGTGTATTGATTTAACATACCCTATGTCTGTAAAACCAATATGGCCGCCACTGCTCTGCCCTCGAGAAGCGAGCCTCCCAAGTCCTTTCGATGAATCGAGAAGTGCCTTTCGATGGATAGAGAAGTGCCTTTCTGCGGCACATTTTTGCAGCTGGTGGGGATCGCTGCTTTTTTAAGGAAAAAACAGGAAATTGTGAGTTAAAAGTGGAATATTTTTAAGGGGAAATGACGAAATTTTAAAAGAAAAAGGGAAACAGCTCCGGCGCTCCGTGCCATCTCGCCGTTGCCTCAAACTCATCACAATCTAACTTCTAACAATTGTATCCAGTTATGAGAAAAACACATCTTAATTATTTCACAAACTGTATGATTTTCCAATCACCCAACTTCCTTGCTAACTGAGGTAATATTTCATTTTCCTTTTGACAGTTTGAAGTTTTGAAATATATTATCTCGGGCCAGTGAGTGGAGAAATATCCTCCTAAAACAGATACCCACCTCTGACAGACAAAATTCAGATAACTTGGTTATTCCCTGCTATGTCTGTCGTATATTTTTACCATCCTTGGTTTAAAAAACTGCCTACAGTGCTCTACATTCATGATTTATTAAGTTTTATTTGACGAGTATGTTATATGGTTAAGCGTTATGTTCACTACATCCGATTTCTTTGTATGACAGCTCAGGGTAGAGATAGTTTATGTATACATACATATATATTTATAAACTCACACATGCACTGCATGCTAAATCAGTCCAGATGCATTTAAAAATAAACTGGAGTTTGTCACTAACATATTATCTACTGTGTACAAGGAGTATTGCAAGAAGTAGCATGAATAAAGTATGCCTACATAATTTACATAAATTAGGCATAAGAGAGAATTAAATAACTGATCAAATAAAAAAAAAACAAACGTAAAAATTGGCGTTAATATCACTAAACAAAAATAAAGAATTTTCAGAAACCCGACTAGAGAGCACTATTAAATATGGGTTATTACGTACACATTACAAAGTGCACATTATACACAGAATAACATTAACATGTATGGTTCATAAAGTTGATTACATATTACGTAGTTAGTTTGTTGCACCACACAACTTTTTGTAAAAAGAAAAGTTCTGTTAAGTTCACTTTGTTTTTATTCTCAGAGAAACATCACATGCTATGTAATTTTGATCAAAATCCAATATATGAAATGATAACAGATTTGAGGTTATTGTGTAAAACAATATAACAGGAAGTATAATTATTTTTTTATAGTGCTTGAAATAATATGTTTTCAGAAATTCGTTTGCATCATATAATTAGTGTAGCTATTTTTTGTGATTTCTTCGTAAATTATTTTACAGCCAATACATTACATGCAATAGAAATGTTATAAAACGGACGTTTGTAAGTATCTGATTGTCTCTTTTTTCGAGTGTCATTTCATCCTGAGTGACATTTCATTACCGTTGAATAGTTTTTATTTCTTTTTAAATATTTGAGATAAATTAAAATTATTTAGTGATAATTATTCACGCCAAGAATAACAGAAAACGGTGTTCAAAATTGTTACTTATTTTATTAACAACGTGTATTCTTTTGTACTTTTGGAAAAATTGAAACGTAAGTCTTGCATGTTATTTTGTGTTATGTTTTCTTTGGTGTCGCCTTAAATAAATAAAAAAAAGTTGAATTTTAATCTTGTCATTACTATTTAAATCATTCGTTTATATTTTCTTCCATTTTACAGGATTTAAGTAATCAAAAACCATTGGATCCGTTTTTTGGTAAGTACTTTTCTATGCTTTGCATTAAATATTATCGTTGAGAACAGACGAAAATTATTGTCACATTATGCGAGATAAATCAGGGAGTTTATAATTATAGCTTTAAAGCTTCAGACCTTTTTAGTAACTGTTATGGTAAAATAAATCAGCTATCCTACACATATGAAGCATAAAAAAATTTATTAAGTCAGGAAACTGTTGTACTATTTTAAAGATAAGACTTTCTCCCACACGGTGTTGGGAACTGGATTCAGAAACAAAGAAATGTGTTTTACTTCTTAGGATTATGTAATAAATTCTACACGCCTTAATAACGTATCACTATAAAATGTACAGTGAAGTTTTATCAGAAAATTATGTTCTTAACAGTGATATTGTGTGTGCTTTCCTTGAAAAGGAAACTTTAGTTATATCATCTCTCTATAGGCATTCACGAAAAGTAACTTGTAAGATTTAACTGGGTTAAGAGAGTTGTTACTGAAATCTCAACATATTATGGTTTAAGATAGTGGAAACTCAGAATAAACCTGAAAATTAGAAGATATATTAGGTAATGTGCTGGATGATGACGAATTTCTCAAAAGAGAGTGTTTGTTAAATGATATTATATTTAAAATGATTTGGCGACTAAAAATTTATATTATTAAGCAATACTACATAAAAACAGTATCTTTGTATTCCGTGGAAAATCAGTATATAATCGTATTCCATCATAGTTACTTGAAGAACGCCCTATGTTTGTGGCCCAGAGTTGGCCGAGCTAATGAACGCCGTAAACTTTCCTGACGGTAGTAAACTTCGGCCGCGTCGCTCAACGAACAAGATGAGTGAAAGTTTCACTCAAACCGGATTCATCGAGTGACTATTCTTAAGCCTGTTATGGTATTGAGTAAATACTTGCACTTAACCTTAGGAAACTAAGTTTTACCCGTAGCAACTGGTAAACACAGGATTTTTTTAGTATTCTAAATACACGGAACGGTTTTTCTCAAAATTGTAAGGCAAGTTGTCATTCCATAGGGACTCTACGACTGATTTGAGCCAAAGCTTGTACATTGTCAGTAGCAAATGAAAGAAACGTACTTAATCAATGAACTATTTGCTTTTTCATCTGCTATTTTGTAAGATAGCACTACTAGAATACATTCCTTTTTTAGTAAAATTTCAATGTACAACTAAAAAATATAAAACATTTCTTTAAGTGGAGTCATAGCGATATGCTATCTGTATTAGAGAAATAACACTTTATGAAGCGTAATTTACGAAATGATGCCTATATAAATATTTCAATGTAATAAGCTCTGTTTAAAATCATTTTCATTATAGTTCAACGAAACTTCAATTAAACAAACAGAAGAGCCATTTTTGCATTAAAAAAAAGGTATTCGCCAGGTTTTTTTGTGTGTATATATATATGTACACGGAAACTTATATACATAAGATTATATATATAAAGCGGAATTAAAATGCATTTGAGCAAAAATTTCGACAAATGGGGGATGTAGGTATACAGCTGTAGTAATGCATTAATTTTCAGTGATTTGGCTATTAGAAAAATATGCAGTTTACATTATGCATTACATAATCATTTACATCACTAGAGCAGTCAAATGCATTCATAGAGTACGACTTAACCATCGGCGCCTAAGGTAAAGGAAGATTAATTATATTCGAAGAATTAAAAATCATGATTCACTTTTATACACGTTTGTAAAACACTGCCAGTGACACTGGAAGAGGTAGGAGCATTTTTGCTTGCGAACGGAAATACTTACTACTGCAATAATAAGAAACAAAGAAACAATTTTCTAATTGATATCGTCCACCTTATCGGAAATACCAAAACTGACAAGAGGGCGAGAACAAAAACCACAAATTTTAGTTAACATGTAAGTAAAAATTACTAGCGTAAAATTATTTTTAAAACATTCTACTAAAATTTTAATTAAAAATTGTAAAGACAACGCACTCAAGTTTATTGTATGTTATGTGCATATGTATATATTCTGTATTATTGTTAGCCAACATTGTGATATCTTGCAGATAATAGTTTCCTAAAATCACTCTAGGTAAAATCTGGGCTGGTTCTTTATTATAGACATAGCCGATACCTTCTTCACTCCTGCGTCTCTGAGCAACTTGCCCCGTCTATAATCACCTCGCCGTCAACGAGGCGTTAAGCTCTACACACTTATTCCGCAAATCTAAACAATTTTATTGTTTTATGTAACCTCAATTGTAGTTATAGCAACATTAAGTGAATAAGGTATTAAATGGGATTTCGAGTGAGAAAGGTTATATTTCCATGTTTTATTTTTTATTTATTGGTTAATATTGTAGGTGCTTTAAGAATATTGTATCCAAGTTATATATATATATATATATATATATATATATATAGATTTTTATGTTTGTAATTATACATGTTTGTTTACTATATAATCTGCTGGACCAATTGATGAAACTGGACTAGCCTCTATAGGGATACCGTTCTGTTCACAACATAAAATAATGTATAGTCCATAATCGGTTCAAGCTCCCCATTTGGTCCATAAAGTCAATAAACGGGTCGTGTATGTCTCCTTCACGGTTCTATCAAATAATACACAGCCACTCTAATGACTGGTACACAATCACAACATCCATGTGACTACTGGAATGAATATATATGACATAAATAAATATATCATTAAATGTATAACACCAAGATTAGGTTGGCAACAATCAGAACATTGAAATATCAAAACTCGCTTACTGAAGGCGCTGTTTATCGAAATGGCAGCATCAGTGACCGAAAAAGCTCCTTGTCAGAAATGAGGCCTATATTGAACATATGTGAATATCCATACACTTGGAGAATTCACCTATCATTATACACTGAGGCGACAAAAGTCATGGGATACCTCATAATATAGATAATATCGTGTCGGACCTCCTTTTGCCCAGCGAAGTGCAGCAACTCGACGTGGCATGGACTCAACAAGTCGTTGGAAGTCCCCGGCAGAAATATTGAGCCATCTGCCTGTATAGACGTCCATAATTGCGAAAGTGTTGCCGGTGCAGGAATTTGTGCACGAACTGACTTCTCGATTATGTCCCATAAATGTTCAATGAGATATCGGGCGATCTTGGTGGCCAAATCATTCGCTGGAATTGTCCAGAATGTTCTTCAAACCAATCGCGAACAGTTGTGGCCCGGTAACATGGCGCATTGTCATCCATAAAAATTGCATCGTTGTTTGGGTACATGAAGTCAATGAATGGCTGCAAATGGTCTCCAAGTAGCTGAACATAAACCTTTCCAGTCAACGATCGGTTCAGTTGGACCAGAGGACCCAGTCCCTTCCATGTAAGAACAGCCCAAACCATTATGGAGCCACCACCAGCTTGCACAGTTCCTTGTTGACAACTTGATCGATGGGTTCGTGTGGAGTCTGCGCCACACTCGAACCCTACCATCAGCTTTTAACAACTGAAATCGGGACTCATCTGACAAAGCCACGGTTTTCCAGTCGTCTAGTGTCCAACCGATATGGTCACGAGCCCAGGAGAGGCACTGCAGGTGATGTCGTGCTGTTAGTAAAGGCACTTGAGTCGGTCTTCTGCTGGCATAGCCCAGTTCAGTCAAAGTTCACCGCATTGTCCTAACGGACACGTCTGTCAACGTCCCACATTTATTCCTGCGGTTATTTCAGGCAGTGTTGCTTGTCTGTTAACACTGACCATTCTGCGCACACGTCGTTGGTCTCGGTCATTAAGTGCAGGCGGCTGGCCACTGCTTGGTCCATGGTGAGAGGTTATGCCTGAAATGAGGTATTCTCGGCACACTCTTGTCACTGTGGATCTCGGAATGTTGACTTCTCTTACCATTTCCGAAATGGAATGTCCCATGTGTCTAGCTCCAACTACCATTCCATGTTCAAAGTCCGTTAATTCCCGTCGTGCGGCCATAATCACGTCAGAAACCTTCTCACATGAATCACTTGATTACAAATGAAAGCCCAACCAATGCACTGTGCATTTATACATTTTGTATGCGATACTACTACCATCTGTATATTTGCATATTGCTATCCCATGACTTTTGTCACCTCTGTGCACTTGAGATGTGAGAAACATGGCTGACATTGCCGGAGGAAGACGAGTAATCAATATCTGGCCCAGTTTTGCTCTCCGCCTCAGCCCCATTTCTTGGTCTGAGCTTCTTGAGTGCCTGTCTCCATGTTTGCACACATGTTACCTGGTGAAGCCTGCATATGACGTCCATCCTCTGTTTCCCTTCCAGGGCACCATGATGGGCACCGTGTTGAATGGTATTCCTCAAGAACGTATCCTGACGAGCAGCGAGGTGGTGACTATCCTCAAAGTGCCCCGGGATGGAGACACTCTGTTCGCCGCCTTGGCCCACCAGCTCCACCTGAACGACCTTGGCTCGGCCGAGCACAGGCAGGACACTCGCGCACTACGAGCTGCAATCTGGCTCGAGCTGGTGCGCAACTACCAGGAGTACATCGACCTGATACATCAGTCCGTGCAGTTCCACGGAGACCGCTACGTCAACATGCCGTCGCCGGAAGAGAAGGTGGACGCGTACCTCAGAGACATGGACAGACCCGGCTTCCCGGGCGGCGCCGAGGTCATCCAGGCGATGGCCAACCTGGCAGGGGTCGACGTGGTACTCTACCAGGAACGTGGAGATGCCTACCTGGTGGAGAGTTCGGCTGAGCAAGTCAACAGGGTCCTCGCCATCGCCCAGAGAGTCCTGCTTGGCGTGGATGGCAGATCGCACATATACTACGACAGTGTTATTGGCGTGCATCCAATATAACATGTCCCTGTTTGCATTCAACACGAGTAGCACATTGTAAATTGCTTTGGAATTTATTTATTATTTCTTTAAAAAATTGCTAGGAGAATAAAGAAACCAAAAAAAATATTAATTAGTGTGGAATTTATTTTGGCCGTTTAAAAAAAAACACTTCATTTTTATAACTTTTTAATTCTTACAAATAACAGCCATAATTTCCTTGCAGCATTCGGAAACAATTTACGAAAAACATTTACTGTAAGAGGTGTGCCTTTGGACATTGCTCTTATTATACTTCTACGCAAGTTATTTGCAGGAGTAATAAGTTACAACCAATTATTCCAGTTTTATTCCACTGCCAGTCAGATCACAGAAATTGTTCGTGTTTTCCTAGATAAAAAATAATCGTGCATATTATGTAGCAAATACACTTACCAATAAAAATGTTGTGTCTTGGCGCCGGACACATGAATAGGTTACCAGAAGAAATGAATACATAAGAAATAAAAATTACGAAATAAAAAGTGTAATACATTATTGTTAATAAATTTTTATCAAATGCATGCTTTATTAGGTAATTTTCTTACTTATATTTTCATCAGCTAATGAAGACGCGAAATTAATACTGATTCTGAAATCTTCAACAAGTGGGCAAACTACAAAAGGAATGAAGTTATTTACAATGTAAGGAGTTTGTGTCCCATCAAATCTATTACAGTGAAATCCCGATATTTCGCATCCCGATTATTCGTATATCCCGCTAATTCGTACAAATTTGCCAGTCCCTTGAGAAAATCCCTTTAATTCGTAAAAAAACAATGCATTCCGGTCCCCTCGATAATACGTATTTATTTTGGTGCTCGAGCTTAATTAAAAGGTCTTATAATTCTTATTTCAAACTTAAAAATGTCGTTAACTCGTAATGTTTTTAACCCTACACTGTACACCAGCTCTAGATTTATGTAATTCGGGCAGCGTAAAAAAGACCGGAAGGGTACTGAGGGGCGTAGGAGGGTTTTAAGGGCAGGTAATGACGTCGAGTAGGCTATGAGGCGATGTGTCTGTGATTCTCAGAACTAAGAGGCGTCTTGCTGTCTGGTCTACAGTTATGAGAGGGTAGGAAGGAGCAGAGCGAGTGAAACGTTAGTCAGTTCGGTCTAAGCCATGCCTCCGAAAAGAGCTAATAAGTGTATTTCCATTAGAGAAAAAAAATAAATCATTAACGTCGTAGCCGGTGGTGATAAACAAATTAACGTGTCCAAACGTTATAACGTTCCTCCTTCCACAATAAACTCAATTCTGAAGAAGGACAAAATCGCCTCCCAGACATCGGACAGCAAAGTAAAGCGCTTTAAGATTGGTGAGTATCCACAACTAAAAGAGAATTTAAAAACGTGGTTTGCGCAAGCACAGAATTCGAGTGTACCAGTTAGAGGAAACTTTTTAAGAGAAAAAGCAAAAGTTTTCGCAGGAAAATGGGAATTAAAGACTTTCGTGAGAGTGAAGGTTGGTTTGATAGGTTTAAAAAAAAGCACACCATAAAATTTAAGAAGCTTAGTGGAGAAACTGCGAGTGTATCTGCCGACGTTCGTTCTGAGTGGAAAGACGAATTGGGATAAATAATCGATTCTTATGAGCCCAACAACATTTTCAATGCAGATGAGACGGTGTCATTTCGTAAGTGTTTTAAGGAAGGAAAGTGTCATGGTGGAAAAAATAGTAAAGAACGTGTAACCATATTTTTGGCTGCCAACATGGATGGATCTGAGAAATTTATACCGCTCATGATAGGCAAATCAGCCAAACCAAGATGTTTTAAAAACATAAAAATTTTCCGATGACCTATCGTGCAAACAAAAAAGCGTGGATGACGGGCGAATTATTCAAGGAATGGATACGATCAGTGAATGCTGATATGGAGAAAAGGCAGTGAAAAATTCTACTTTTCATGGATAATAGTACGGCCCACAACAATACCCCACCGCTCAGTCATATTAATGTTGTGTTTTTGCCTGCCAACACCACTTCTAAGCTGCAGCCTCTAGACCAGGGCATAATTAAAACGTTCAAAACCTTTTACCGCAAGTAATTAGTGATGCAACTCCTTGACAGCATGGAGGATGCGAAGGATCATAAAATCACCTTATTTTCAGCCATGAACGTTGCTCACAAGGCGTGGCAAAGTGTTAGCGAAAGCACAATAAAAAACTGTTTTCGTGATTGTTGATTCACGAAGGTGGAACTTTCATCAGCAGTTACTGAACAAGACTTAGAAGGCCCTGTGAATTGGAATAGTCTTCCTCAAAATTAAGAAAATTCTATAACGTTTGAAGATTTCGTCCATTTTGACGATGGCCTAGCGGTAGCGGGGATTCTAATTGAAGACGAAATTTTGGCTCCATCTCAGAACATTGACGATGAAGGTAATGACGAAGATGATGTGCTGACAATTACACCTAAAGTGGCTAAACAATACATTAACAACGTGCGCCATTTTTTAGCGAAATCAGACGTTGGCGATGAAGTATTTTCTGCTTTGAACATGCTTGACAAAGCCATCGACAATACCCGTCTGCAAGGCTTCCACCAAAAGAAAATTACAGAATTTTTTTTAAACGTAAATTTTTTATGTGTTTTTTATTGTTGTAATTATTGATTTATATAAACATATGTATACATAATAAATAGCCAAGCGTGTATTATTACATATTAATGCAAATTGGCAAATATTATGTATTTTTTCATTTTTTGCTCCCGATTATTGGTAATCCCGCTAATTCGAATATCTCGATAATTCATATTTAACATTCAGTCCCTTGACAATACGAATTATCGGCATTCTACTGTATCTACTACAGAAGTATAATATATTTTGAGGCAGTCGAAATCTTTTTAATTTCTTATAAAATTTTACCATTATTCGTAAGCCTTTTTCTTGAAGCAAAACTTAAAATTCTAGTTAGTTTCCGAATTTTTCACCACATCACTTGAAGAAGCATTAAGAACTTGAAATATATAACCATAGAACCTAGCATATTTAAGATTAACGGATTGAACGTAAAGACAAATAAAAACCTGTATTAAGTGTTGCAGTTACAATAAAGGAATAAACTTTAAAATAGAGCTATAATTTGTGCCACAACTGACTTTAAATTCCACTCCAAAGATCAGCGGATTTTCGTAATGATGTACACAGCGGGAAAGAGAAAAGAAAACACCAGGTAAAAAAGGTTAAATAAAATAAAAAGTTCTCCAAATGAATTACTTAAGGAAGTGTTCTTTTTTTTACTATGAATTCGACATTTTGTCACCTAAGCACATGAAACAAATTGTGTTTGTTGTGGCACTGGCAAAGATAAAGAACACTGAACACGATTAGAAGGCACAGTTGTCGATGGCATCGAGTATATCTAGTCTTGCTGTACACCAGAGAATCAAGAGCGGGCAGCACATCACCATCTGGAGGCACATGGACGAGGTTGTATAGTGGGATAGCATGAGGCTGGTTGTGGAGTTTTACATTTAGCCTCTCGTGAGGGCAATGCTAAGGCCATTGTATAACAATGTGTTTTGGAGTGTGGATTCACGAAGACTAGGTGTGGAGCAGACAAGTTTCTAGCTTGACACGCAGAGTTACTGAAGGTGAGGAGAGGATTACCTTTACAAGTGGAGCAGCTGAACTTACTGCATCATATATTATGGCCTCTCTGCAACCTGCACTGCAATAGGTTGTGTGCCTAAAGTCAATCATCGGGCATATTATTGAGGAATGACTACAGTGACTATACATAATGTACCGACTGCTATAGACTCATCTTCTTGCAGCATATTTGTAGTGGTGCACCGAACAAAGGGAATAAATGGAATCTCATCATAAATTCTACTATCCATTCTTTGCTCTAGGTGTTTTCTTGGAGATGTCCAGACCTGGTGCTTCAGAGAATCAGCACCATGAGTACGGCTGAGGGCTACTACTGCTCGACTCACCATAGTTGCATCTGTACAACAAGACTTACGACACTCTGAGACCACCGATATGTCGCCGAGGTCGTCAGTTCCCACTTAGTAACATATATTCAGCGTACTCTTAACTACATGCTATTATATGATGATGCACAACAGCATACAGCTGACGTTTTGAAATGTGCATTGGCAGGGTAATTCGTCCTTTTATAAAGTGATAAATATAGGAACATCTGGATGGCCGTCTCGTTCGGCACCCAAGACCCGCCCAAACACTTTGTCGGTATTCGCAAGAATAATGGAGAATTATACATCAAGAAAGTTTTCAGGCTCTGAATAATTTCATGCCACAGCATGTGACTTCTTGTATTGCGTCTAAAGCAGGATATGTTGAAAATTAAGTAGCATATTGTACGCCATTCTCTCATCGACCTGTCTCTATTTGTTAAATTATAAATTTTTTAACTTATATTTTATAATTATATATATATCACTTTGTATTTATATCTATATCATTTCGGCATTTCTTTCGAAGTATTTCTCTAACTCTAACACCTACGGATTTACAAACTCCAAGCAATACGAATGGTGCTCCAAGTTGCGGTCAGTAATTAAAAAGTAAATCAAAAAGCCGTATACTATTTCAAATTTGGGTAATATTTTAAAATACAGTTGATGTGAACAGTTTATAGTGATAATCTATGAAAGTTTTATTTAACCCTTAAAAATTAAATGCTGTTCCAAAAATTAAAACGTAATCCCAGGGAAATTTTTTAACTAACTGTTTACTACCTCAAGAAGTTTAATTCAATCAAGCTTTATGACATGAAGTTCGGGTGTATGGAATATTAAATGACTTTTTTCTGGATTGTATAATTTTATCAAAATCATTACTTGTGAAGTAAACTGTTATTTCAATAACACGGACGCTTATTTGAGTCATCTGTGTGTGTAATGTATAAAGAATAAATACTAACAGATGTATGGCCGTTTCTGCTTGCCCTCTGAGCAAATGCCTTCCAAATTTAGTTATCTTTCATAAGGCAGAAAACTTTAAAATTTCAAGACGATAGATACCGTTATGTTAGAGAATGTATGCCGTACTACAGTAAATGCTCTAAATGAGCACAACTGCCATAAAGTCAATCTCGCAGACCTCTTCCAATAAATGATCTCACCTTTACAAACACCTCAAGGTTGGTGCTATATGTTCAAATGAATCCAGAAGTATTCCCGAATTGTATCAATTCTGGCAACATAAGTGCTGTAAACAAGCACAGTTATATTACCCATTAAGGATAAATGTGTGGAATATTGGTTTTTGCGATTAGCACGGTTATACCGGTATAACTTGTCCTCGCATACGATTAACTGCCTACTATACAAATCGTACAAATTATAAGCTATGTTGGTGAAATAGACTGGTGCACGATCATAGATGATCCATGCTTATTGTATCTGATCTCCTGGGTCAATCACTCCGTAAGCAGTAGAGATAGTTTTGGGAAGGGGGTGGTGGAAGAGGGAGGGGGAAAAATTCCCAGCATAACGTACATTGCCACTTTCGGTTCTACTTCCCCAGGAGGGGGGGGGGGAATTAACTGATAAGCCAATGGGTTTAGTGTCTTTGCGATCCAACCGGTGGTGGGCACACTCATCAAACAAAAATATGTCAAAAGACATCACAGTGTCAGTGAGCCGTTTGAGTGGTCCACATATTTTAATTATGCTATTTATTCTTCTAACTTCAGTTTTATCTCTGAAATGTGTGCGAAGGAGAACATTCCTGGTAGTTGCAAGACATCACAGCAATTCAGTTATCATACCAAGAATGTGGTAGTGCATTATCAAATAATGAATACCATGTGAATATCTCACGCAATCTCCAATGTGGTATCGTGGGTATTGTCCTTTACCTATCGAGTTTTCTACGCAAACTCTGTTACAGAAGATAATCATGCTTATACTAAGTCAGCTTATTATTGAAGGAGAGTTACTATTCCGCTTTGCGACATCATTCTGTATGTATGATTTACAATGTAAGCAATAACTGATGCCCCAGAATACCTGGGATAGACGAGTCACTCATAACTGCAAAGCAACACTTTCGGCACGTTGATTACGACGTACATAATTTAAAAACAGAGATTTATATATCGGAGCATACAAAATGCAGGTTCACGAGTGTAGCTAAGGTCTATTCTACTCAAGTTGGGCTCTAAACGAGGTTCCTTATGGATAAGTTTGCTGTAAGGAATGTATTTCCTCCTCGCGGTACGCTGGCGTTCCAAAGAGTTGGTTTTGTAGCATCTGGAGAAATTCTATAATTTTGTGTGTAAAACTTGGTTTTTGGCGTGCATTGTAAAACTTATTTACCCTTGGTAAAATCACAAACATTAGTTTTATTTTATGCTCTCCAAAGCTGTTTAAAGTAAATATTTAATTGGATTTTTATTCAGATTTTGTAAATAAGCATTTTTGAGTAAAAATATTGTTTTTAACAACGAAATAAATAAATCTGTCACCACAAAAAGCATATGGAATAACCAAACGTATTTACAACTGAAAAATTCTTATCAAATAATGCGAAAAGAGACACAGTAATAAAGTCGGAATGCAATATAAGTGAATATCTATAGTCGGTTCATGACTGGAAGAGACTTTCTTGAAGCCCTGCTAAAGATCTACTTTCAAGCCCATTTCGTATCCTTCCGCCAAAGGGTAAACAATCATTGACATGTGGCAGTCACATGGCAATGTTTACATGCAATGTTTACATTCCACTGTGCGTGTGTACATGTGTTCGTACATGCACGTACCCATTATAAAAGTAATGTATATATTATTAATGGATATTCCACAAGCGTAAAGTTTTTAATCATGAGAATTTCACACAAAAGAATATGTGATGCAAGCGAAAAACTTTTCTTTATATAAACCCAAAAGTGAGTATTAAAAATTAGATGTTTCCTGTGCGTGCCTGTGTCTCTCTCTGTATGTGTGTGTGTGTGTGTGTAGGTTTGATTTTGACTGGGGGATTGGGTGGGGGAGAAAAACTTTCACTTTGATTACATATTATAGACACAATACTTTGCAATGAAATGTGTCAACATTCAAGGAGTCCATCCAACAACATTAACATGGCAACGCCAATCTCTCATAAGCCCCCGGATGGCCGTGCTGTAGAGAATTTGTGCGATTCTTGTTTAACCTAATATTTCATTTATCGTTTTTTTTATACTAATATCAGCTCTTTATTATTTGATTTTTCATAACGTATGACTTTAATTTGTGCTAACCTTCTCGTACAGATTCCTTTTGCTTTTGAAATCTGTATAAGAGATTACTCATAGTGCGTTCTAACGTGTTTAATATTTTTCAAATTTATTTCAGGTTTGCTTAAAATTTTATTTACAGTATTTTACGTTGTATGTTGCGGAAGTTTTTGTGTGCAGTCATGAGTTCTAGCAAGGTGAATAAAATAGAAGTCACCAACGCCAACATGACATCATTAACCTCACCGAATCGTTGTATTTACTAATTAGGCGAGGGGAAATGAAACCCTGCAACGTCGCGGAAAGAGTGGCAGAAATGTTGAAACTCTACAAATCTACAGTGCTAAGGTATGTTAAAATATCTGTAGTATTTACCATTGCGTTTGCAAGTTGTGTGTGCTAAGGTCAATTATGTTGGCCCACGAAATGTGTTAACAAGAACACAAAGAAAATTTGTTAATAACTTGATAACGTCGTCGAACGTTGTCTACGTGTATTTTTAACGTTTTATTTTGGTAATTATTAAGTTTATAGGGTTTCCTGTAAAAATAAAAATAATTCATTGAAAATCTTATATTTCCACTCTGCTAATGATGCAAAACACGCATATACGAGGGGCATTAACGTCCGACTAATTTCGTAATATGTGCCCACCTAACCTAACAGAATCTAACCTCACGATGAGTGAATCACTATTTTACATTCTTTAACTAACCTAGGATTGTAGGGTTATATAGTAACCAATACCTGCCACCTATTAAACTAACCTAAACTAACACACGGCAGAGCATATCACATTGTCACACATCATTTGTAAACAAACCCTTGTATGTTTTTGGTATCAGTAACTGTAGTTGACCCAGTAACTGAATTATGGTCCTTTTTAAATTATGCAAATTAGGTTGGCTATGTAGCACTGAAAGTGAAAAATATGACACTGATAATTTACAATAACTAAAAGACAATGGCTGTAGAACAGTGGTGTTGGGGAAATGCATTAATACACAATTGTTTTCTTAAAAGATTATGACTGCGATTTCATCGATTACGATGTCCTCTCATGTTTAGTGAAGTGATACAGATATGTTTAATAGTAGGGGAAGTTCCAGTTATATCGACTGTAATCTATTTAGTGACGTATAACAATGGCAATTAATGCCGCAATGTAACTTATAAATACAAAACAAGCTCCTTCTTCAGAATCTTAAAATGCACCATCTCTCCATAACCTATATAAAATTAATTGACTATAACAAACTCACTATAGAGGCAATTTTCCTTACCATTGTCAGTTGTCTTTATAATAAATTTCCACTGTATATATTGGGTTGTTTATGAAGAATCCCTCGCAGGGGTACACAAATTCCAACACAAAGTAGTTTTTATTTTTAATTACACATTGTAATACCACCTTTTGGTTAGGTGATTCATACACTCACATTTGAGTCTATATAACCCTACAATCCTAGGTTAGTGTAAAACCCAACAATCCTAGGTTAGTTTAAAAATGTAAAATAGTGATTCACCCATCGTGGGGATAGGTTCTGTTAGGTTAGGTGGGCACATGTTACGAAATTAGTCGGACGTTAATGCCCGTCGTATATTCGTGTTCTGCATCATTAGTGGAGTGGAAATATACCATTTTCCGTGAAATTATTGTTATTTTTTTTACAGAAAAGCCCCCTAAACTTAATAATTACCCAAATAAAACGTTAAAAAGACACGTAGACAACGTTCGACGATGTTATCAAGTTATTAACAAATTTTCTTTATGTTCTTGTAAACACATTTCGTAGGCCAACATAATTGACCTTAGCACACACAACTTGCAAACGCAATGGTTAATACTACATATATTTTAACATACCTTAGAACTGTGGATCTGAAG
The DNA here is from genome assembly GCA_002778355.1 of Clitarchus hookeri. NCBI lineage: Eukaryota > Metazoa > Arthropoda > Insecta > Phasmatodea > Phasmatidae > Clitarchus > Clitarchus hookeri. The sequence goes on along the minus strand of NQII01000550.1, from coordinate 304,650 downwards.
CGTTTCAACATTTCTGCCGCTCTTTCCGCGACGTTGCAGGGTTTCATTTCCCCTCGCCTAATTAGGGAATACAACGATTCGGTGAGGTTAATGATGTCCTGTTGGCGTTGGTGACTTATCTTTTATTCACCTTGCTAGAACTCATGACTGCACACAAAAACTACCGCAACATATAACGTAAAATACAATAAATAAAATTTTAAGCAAACCTGAAATAAATTTAAAAAATATTAAACACGTGAGAACGCACTACGAGTAATCTCTTATACAGGTATCAGAAACGAAAGAAATCGGCACAACGAGAAATAATAAAGAGAGGATATTAGTAAAAAAAAAAATAAACCAGTAAATGAATTATTATTGGTTAAACAAGATAATCGCACCAATTCTCTGGCACGTGTGTCGACCACATCTCGCCAACAACACACGGAACGAAGGTTTGTAAACAAATGGCCGCTCTACTTTCACCTTGAGCGTGATCTTGTGAGTATGCAAGAAACATTGAAATCAAAGTACGTTAGCATCACGTCATTAATAATTTGCATAATAAGATACAAGTCTTTTTGAAACCTATTTGTAAGCGATAAATTAACAATTTCGTTAAAACTTTAGAACTATTTCCTCTCTTTGTGCTGGCAACCTAACGGCATAACTGTATCCGCGCTCGCCGCTGTTTGTAATGTTATATGCATGTAGCTAACGGCTAGGGTGTTTTTTCAAAGGTTGGTTTTCAAAAGTCTCTTCCAGTCGTGAACCGACTTTAGCATTGAATTATAATTTAGACAAAATATAAATATTAGAAAGAAGAATCAGTAGAAAATATTATCCCCATGAAAAATTGCATATGGTTGGAATTTGAGAAGCAGTGATGAAATATATCATAACATAAAAAATATTACATAAACAATGAGAAAAAGGAGACATTTATTTGGGTATTTGTAAAGATTGGATGAAAATAGGTTAACAAAACCGATCTTCAAATGTCTTTGCGAAAAAAATGTCAACTACAAATTGGATTCAAGAAGTAAAGAAGGATTTAGAAAGAAACAAAATAAAATCATAATAAGCTACAGTAAGAAAAGTTTTTAAATTAAAAGTGTTAAAAATGGAAGAATTTTAATAAAAAGATGAAAGAACATCGAAACAAAAGAAAAAAAATATTATAAGGTATTTAAATTGGAATTTGGACCCCAGATAGCTCAAAGTAAACTAAAATGAATTTTTTGATTCAGTTGTTATAATTAAAAAAGTAACTGTTCAAATGTTCTGCTGTGCTTTATTCCCACTAGCAAGTAATTTTATCAAATATGTGAGGTTCATGTTATAGATTATGTTTAAAACTATGTAATTTGAGGCAGTTCAGTGCCTATATGTTGCTGTTTATAAAAGCATATTTTATGTTGTAAAATTTGTTTATATTGTATTATTTAAAAAGTAATTTTTTTCTCTACTAGGTGCCACTTTATAATTGCGTATAGTTGCTAAGAAAAAATTGTGATTCATAGAGATATTATAAAAAAAAAAAAAAAATACAATGTTTTGCAAAATACAGGTCACAACCAAAAATTCAATTATATATATGCATTTTTCGTTACATGTTCAGTTTCAGTGCGGAGAATTAAGTTTATTCTCTAAGAACCTTTTAACAATTTGTAGGATTTTATGCTATTATATTTATTTAATGAAAATTGCATTTATCTAATTTGATTACACATAAAACGGAGAAATGCGGTAATGATGCGACACCACCTGGATACAAAATTGTATTGCCATACTATTAGCATTGAGCTTACAGAACCAAGTATAATAAACCGTAATTTAATTTAATTTTAAAAAAATGGGTTGAAATGAGAAATACCAGAACGGACTTGTTTCACAAATAAAAAAATTTTCATTTCAGTCTCGAATACAAACGTCATTTTGTTATTGAAATTTGAACCCAATATTGTGCAGGTGTTATGAGTCACCCATATTCTATTTGTTGGTCCAGGTTATGCGCAAAAAATATATTAACGCCAACTTTCATTAAAAATAATATTGAAACTGCTTCGTAAGATCACGCAATGAACCACCTTGAGATTTATAGAGAGCTCCTGAAGTAGTGAAATCTTTCTGTTACTGCTAATGCTCTTGTGAAATAAAATAAATATTTATTTAGAAAATATATTTAATAATAACACAATTACTTATGAATAAGTATTTTTTAAGGTTAATTTATTTTAAATTAATTTGCGTTTGTCCTAGGAAGCAGAAATTGAAGCTCTAGAAAATTTAAAACATGTTTATAATAGTATATAATTTGGCATAATTTTAACATTACATTGTTTATATAAGATAATATAATAATATTTCTAATCAGGGTTAGGTTACTTAAGATCAGATACCATGTTAGGAAATTACGAAAGGACGTGTCTGAATTTTAAGTATTCAATTAAAAGCGCAGTGCCATCACCGTGACTAATTGTTTACAAACGCAAAGAAAATAAATAAAAAAGTGAACATGCGATCTGCGCAATATGATAGGCATAAAATATCAACGTGGGAAACATTTGAGGCTATATTTTAATTTACGTAAGTAAAGGCCTTCGAAAGTTTTGCATTCTTCATCTAACCAAGTTTTAAAGCAAGTAGCATGTATTCCGGTTATCCTAAGTATATCATCGTCGTAAAATAATGTTTGACAATTCAAATGAAAACGAACACGTATTTACTGTTGACCACGCGACTTCGGCTTTTGTTTCTTCTTCTTCTATGAGCAAGTTAATGTTCAGTACATCCGCATTTTTGCTCTATGTTCCAGCACTTCGGGAACACTCGGTTATTCTCGAGTTCTTGTGTTCTCTCACCGGCTGGCCTCGTGAAGCAGCGTGCACATTTAGATGCCATGTTATTTATGCTCTACGACGTTAAGCCAATACACTTTTCAATAAAGAAAACATTTATAAATTTCCATTTACGAACAGGACAACGTAACGAGCAGAAAGTGCGTGCCAAATAATCAATTTTTCAAAAACTTGGTAATAAGACATTTAAACTGCAAGAAATGTTGAAATGGATCCTTATGAAAATATTGTTATGTTAACCAAGTAAAAGACATTTTCATCCGCTTTCTTTTGCTAATATGCGATATTGAGGCAAACGGTCTTTATAACCATGGTTTATTTTGCGTTCTGATATAAAACTGTTTCATGGTAACAGTATGAAAATGAGTATATCTGTTTGCTATAAAACTTCCTTGTATTATTTTAAACCTCACATATGCTTACGTCCTGTTGGCACCAGGTATTAACTTGTTATACATATAAAATGTCTGTAGATTTGAACCACTTTTATGTCGACCTACTTATTATGACATATACAAATTGCAAGCTCTTGTAATGACCTTTGTAAACACGTTCCTGGAGATGTTTGCAGTTTCATAAATTAAGAAGAATAAGCAGAATGTGTTGAAGAGGATGTAATTTATTTGTCTGATTTAATTTAATGATCTCTCCATTTCGGTTTAAAGGCCAGGCTACAATTGATTTATCAAATAACATAGCACGGGCACAGAAAGTATAATTCTTTTGTTAGCATGAGTCTCGTCACATTCGCCCACAGTAAACCAATACAAGAATACCACAGGAGAGGCATACACAAAGTTAAGCTATATTCTGTAACTCATCTGCGTGTGCATCCTGCGTGGCCAATCAGAACGCAGATACCACCGAGTTGACGTGAAGATGAAAATAGTTGACAAAGTTTCGTTTTTGACTAGTGTTTAGAGAGTTCAGCGCCATTTATATATCGACTCTCAAGACCTCATTGATAAGAGCCGCCCAAATCTCTTCACTTACTCACGCAATTCTTACAATGGTTTGTTTTTAAGAAAAAAAATAATGCAATAGCTTTGTAGGTTCAGATGAACTTTATATATTTTGATATTTGTACGTATTACGACACGAGAAACAAAGTCAACTGCGCTGTCAACAGTATTTTTTCATTGCACTCTCATCAACACGCGCGCAATTTCCCACGCAGCGTCTCATTTCATTTTCATGATCGTTTTGTTTAAACCTCCGGCACTTATATTTTGATTGCAGCTTTGAGATTTCACTATGATATTGCACTTTGTGTGCGGTTTCTAACTCAATAGAAGAACGGGCATGAACCAATTAATTATTCAGCTACTTCTTAAAATATGTAGGATTTCAGAGTAAAACTTGTTAAAGCATAGGTTCGGTGAGAAAAGTTTATTTGTTAGAACATTTACTCCCACACGTAATGAAGTACTATGATGATGTGTGAGATCAACTTAACATTTTTATTCATACATTACTTAGACTACATTATCTTAAGCGTATGGTACATAATATCAATGCTGAACCTTTGAGCATCAATAAATGGTTGTCATTAGCAGTCATATTAGATCACTTTTTCTATTGGAATTGAAATCGAAATGAGTTGCGAAGGCTTAGTCCAGAGGCCTTGGAAATAAAAATTACGGAAGAATGCTGCAGTAAGCTACGAAGGATCATATCAGTTTGTGTGCTTAAACTGCAAACTGAACTAACAAATATGAACATATTTAGGCAGCTAACTATACGCAAAATGTTCAATATAATGGTTTCCGATGTGACCATGTGTATGTGTTTATGATAAATCCAATTGTTTTGGTCAAAATAAGAAGTAAATATTGATAATATTCGGCGTATTTCTGTACGTTCACGAAGTTGAAAATTATTATTTTGATAATGAAACAGAAAGTGTTACTGAAGTACAGGACGGTAAAAAAAGGGTATTTCACAATAACAGGAGATGAAAAGAACTGCAGATCCAAAGTGTATTATTCCAGGCAATGTTATTACGGTCACCATTCAAGTAGAGGATCCCAAACATTCTCTACCACATAACAAAATATATAACTGTTTGCCGAATGGGCCTTCATTAGAAGTCGTAAAATGTCTGCTTTAAGTTTTAGTTGGAGTTATGTTCCTCATAATTTATGCGGAAACAGAAAAAAATATAGGTAGCTGATAAAGATGATTAAACGGACATTAATTTATCTGAGATAAGTTCAGTGCTTCTTGCACTATATTTAAAACAATTGGGACTGGACTGGTTTAAGAACTCTAAAATAGCATAAAACTATAAATATTTTATTGAAGTTAATTGAAGTTATGACACGGGATAGGGTAAGAATCATTTTTATGCTGAAAAAGGGGAAAATGTAAACTTTGATCACTTGTAACACCCATAACACGATGGGGGTTACAACAGTAACAAAGGAGAAAGTTACATATATATCAATAATTATTATTTTTACTTTCAGAAACCTCTGTTTTACATTAATATTACATAAATATTCATAAAATAGGAAACATAATAATTAAATTGACTTACAATGGTTCTGCACATATAATGAAACTTCTTCCAAGCTTGAAACACAATTAAATTGACTTGAAATCGTTCTGCACTGAAAATAAAACTTCCTTCAAGCTTGAAACACAAGGAATTGTATTTTAAATCGTTCTTCAATGGAAATGGAAAGTCTTCCAAGCTTGAAGCCAAACACGCACTAAAACATTGCAATAAATTTAAGAGCGATTAACAAATTAAATTGCATAGAGTGATTCATCATCTTCTTCGTCAACAGAATAGTTACTGTCCTGTTGGTTTTACTCTGATCTGATATTTACAATCACAGGCAAGTGTTCGAAGTAAGCATGTCAACTCTAAGAAATAAAAGAAAATGAATACATAATAGCTTTTTTATTATGTTGTGTTACTGGTCTTCTTGTTGCATACCGTTTCTCTTTCTCAACAACTGCAAGAGAACAGATTGGACAATGTTGACTTTTCGTTATATTTTCCTAATAGAAATATCTGTCAGAGTTGTGTGTTTCTCTACACTTATTGCTTAATGATGCCTCTCTTTCAAATCGCAACACTGATTTTTATCCAGTTCACAGACTTACCATCAAAACTGCTCTTCTGTTTTGTTACAGAATGTTCAAGAGCCTGTGTAGACAAGAAATCGTCATGTTGCATCACATTCACGTGGAATGGCTTTTTTTTCGCAGTTTTCTATGTATCCACCCATTCATCAATCAAAGCAATTTCCCTTCGCATGTGCACTTTCTTTTCAACTAACCATAAATGAGAATTATTAGGAAGATGCGAATGTCTGGATTCACGAAATGTCTGGATTTCAGACGAGATATCTGGATTCAGATTTTAGTCTCGCTGTTTGAGATATTAACGTACTTCAGGAGACTTAGAGACATTTTTATATTGCGGTTTTGTCGTGTATAGTAATCTGAGTACAAAATGATGCTCTCATGGTGCTTCAATATGTTTTACTACAAAAGTAGCCAATTCATGCGCACCCCTTTCCCCTTATATCTCATCATACATAAGCATGTAGCCATTATTTGCACTGAATGAGTGACAGCCGAAATTGTATACATGCATGTTTATCTTATAGCATGCTACACATATTGTCAATTTCTGAAATGGTAATGACTTTTCCAGATAAGGAGTCATTGCTTAACATGCATCATCAGCAAAGCTTTTATCGTGTTTTCAATTCTCTCTGCTTTCTCTGCAGTTCTCAAGTGCAATTCTTTCCGCGTTTCATACTTTTTTTTTTTTTACAGAATTTTGTTCTAGGCGAATAAGCTGCTGCAATTTGTCTCACTTCTGATATGTTTCTGTATTTATTTGCTTAAAATGAAGATTGAACTTGGACAGAAATACGTTGTAGTATTATTTTTGCTTCACTGCATAAGTTTAATTTTCATTACAACATTCAACATATAGATTGCACATTTGTTAACGTTCAACTCGGTGTGTTGTGCCTAGAGTAGAGTCTTTGATAACACGGAAATTACGCAATGTGCTGAACTACATCGGTGCCATCAATTTTATTTCCAGGCACATTACGACCTCTGGCATCACAAAAAGCATGTATTTCATTTTTAGACACACATCGGTACATATTTCCATCACTAATTTTAAATGTGTTCGAAAAATATTTCTTACACACCATCACAGTTATGTCTTAAACTCTCAAGAATTATAAACAAGCGCATAACTTGGTGCTTTTCGGCCCATTCCTTATTCTCACACGGTTAATAATTTTCATTTGAACTAGTCCTCTTTTATACACATTTTTCTTAGAGAAATCACCAAGAACACAAAAAGATCAGAAAGGTTTTTTTCTTTGCTCAGAAATAATTTTAGGCAAGTGCTTAGTTTTACACTGGCAGTCTACATTATATAATATTTTACCAGGCATTTCGCTACCTTTTGAACTTGTGTAGGGCTTGCCAGAATGTGAACATTACTTCCTAACATTTCTCTTCCACGCCCCTTCATCACTACTTGTTTTCGCCCACGTGGTACTCTACTGGCGGATTCACCTGAAGCATGAGTACACGCGGACTTTTCTACTTGCACGTTTTCACTCAGTGTAAGGTTGAACCCTAGGCCTGCGTACATATATAACTATATGAACATACCACGGGTTCTCGGCCTTACATATTTCGCCATATATAATATCAACAAGAAAAGCTATTTAAATGCATTTGCATTTAACATTTACGTATTTCATGTTCTGATAATGTATCCTGACTTCCTGATCCGCGTTACGAATCTTCACAACTCTCAATAACACTATCATCGCTGTTACAATCCATCATTAACATCACTACTGAACATTCACTATTGAATTGTAAAAGGAGAGAAAATATAACAGCTGTAGAACAGTGCTGCAAACTGTGAGGAAATGAGAGCTCTATAGTTTTTCTTAAATATAGCTCTTAAAAAAAGAACCATTTGTTGTATCCAGAAATGCAATACTCCAGAAAATTTCAATTCTAACTGACTCCACTTTTGCCCCGGAATATCCGGCCAAATGCCGCGGGCCCCCACCAACACCTCGCACAGGCGCGGTGTCAACACAAGCTCATTCTGGCATTGTAGTTGTATATCCGATCGAAAAAGACCACATTTATGTATATCGTGTAATTAATCACGATGGTACAGTGTCGGAAAATATTGCCCTGCAAACGTTACACTGCCTTTGCTGTCCTGATACGTTACTTGTAGGTTTGATTGTTAAGACGTCAACTGCAAGTGAAGGTTGACGTAGAACAATGGCTACACAACCTCTGTGCATATCAGAGCTCAGCGTTAATAAGTAAGCATGTGCGAAAACAGACTATTGGCAGAAAGAAACACAACTGGTGAACTGTCACATCAAATGACAACGGAGCTTTCAGAAACCGCTATTCTGTTAGTAAATAAACAAGTTTGGGAATGTTTTTGCAACTTTTTACGAGAAATCTATTAACTTTACTCAGGAAAATAATCCGTTCTTTTAGACGTAATGTATTATTTAATCAGTTTAGCAACTGAGAGAAGCGATAGGGACATCGCCTGAGTTCAGCAGCTTAAACAACAGTCTCGGTCACTTTGAAATGATGAGTATGGTTTAGAGAAGTCAGTTACAAACACCGTTATCTCTACATTATTTCGTTTGAGTGCTAAGAAGGAAGAAGTGTTAGGGCGAGTGAAGGATATAATTAGCCACCCTTCTCTGCATATATTCCAGAGTCGGATATCTCAGACTCATACAATAAGATTCTCTCACAGAATCTCACATCCGGGTCGTCTGTGTTTTCTCAGATATAAACGTTTTGTGGCATAACTCAGCGATCAACCTTGCTTTAAGAAAATTGCATATTCCTAAAACCACTTCTACAAGCCGATATACTTCTCATGAATAGCTAATTTTTTTAGGTTGTATTATATATACAGATAGTATATTTACAGAATTTATTTCATTCCTACAGTTAATATTAACAGAATTACTGACACGGCACAATTTCAAGAGTGTTTACAAAACGCTGGTTTCAGCAAACAATTTTTTCAGATGTAATTTTTAATTCCACATGAAGTAATAGTTTCCTACCGTTTCAACAAATAATTGAATTTCTAGCACGACAATTCAAATAATTTGACTGTTGTTTTTATTGCTAAATTTTCAAGGATTGCGTATAAAGCGATGTATATAGAAAAACAGTTAAACATCTACGTTATTGATAAGAATAGGATGCGTTTTAAGAAACGGGTTTCAAATAAGACAATTTTCGTACAGTTTTAGCACTTATGGTACAAGATCTTCATTTGGACGCAGCTGTGCGTCATAAAGGCTTAAATAATTTGAGTTTGTTACAGGATAAATATATGTAATGTCTAGAGAAAATTATATTTTCTCCAATATATACCAGGAAAACCAGAACTAGGTTTTCTGGTAACTAACTTCACAGCTATTCTTCTACAGTAGCTTCAAAAATTGAAATAAAATTAGAATACTAAAAACATTGATCATAAGTGACTATACTATCATGTGTTTGTATAAATGACCTTGAACTATCGCGTTCGTAGAAAAAAATATTTAATTGGGAAAATAATTACGACGCGTTAATTCATTAGAGTTTAATAAGCTGCTATTAGTTAACATATGTCATGTTTTATTTTCAGGAATGTTATTGAGTGGGAAGAGTTGAATTTAATGTTTATAAAACACACAAATGCAAAATCATAAAACACGTAATTACAATATAAATTGTGTTTTGTAAAATAATCTGTAAACAATATGTATGAATTTTGCATTCATACTTTCATTATGATACTCTGCGAAGGCACTGAGGGCTTACAACTTATAACCTTATGACAATTCACCGCGATGTATGTTATATGTAATATTTTATTTAAATACCAATTTGTATAACGGTGTACGAAAGTATCTGAATCCAAAAAAATTATTATATGCATTCTGAAAATAATTATTGAAATGATAACACTTAGCTCTTGTGTAAATGCATAAGTAAATTAGACATGAATACAGGCTACCCGCTTGTCAACAGACTGTACGTTGCGCTTAGCTTATATGCAACCCGCATTGCAGTACAGTTAAACCGAATATCTGAACACCAGGCATGACCGCAGAATTATGACATTTTATTCAGGAAACACGCGCTCGTTTCGCAAAGTATGTTCATAAGGGATTCACGTCATAGACCGTGCACTGAGCAATATACAATACATTACAAATAAAGGTCCTTGTTCTTACACACAACGTTCCATAAACCAAGGCGAAATAAAAATTCTGCTCATGGAAATGTGTAACATAGGTAAATAAGTGCCTCCTGGATAGAAAAATATCAGAATAGCGGGTTTTTTACCATTGGCATTGTCCAAAAACATCATCGTGTGATGTGTCTACAGCTGCAACGTCTGGAAACAAAGGTTTTTGAGACTGACACCGAAATAAACGGACACAGACGAATTAATTCAATTATTAAAACATATATTTGATAGAGGGCCAACAAAATTTTAACAATATTTAAAATGTAATATGTTTACTTTATTTGTGTGGGAGATTTTACTATTTTATATTACTTGTTAACGATTGTTCAATAACATTTATTTCAACACTACCGTTAATAAAACAACTTAATCAAACAAATGTGTACACACTGTTCTATAAAGTATAAAGCTCTCCACATTCTTGCCGCCTATTTACAAGGTGTATGTTGTAATGTTGGTTTTAGCGGGAGAAACTGGTAACCAGTCTTCGTGCTCCCTCGTCTTCCTGGCAGGAGTCGCCACAGCGCCCAGCGCGCCTTGTCATTCACGCCTGTATTGTCGCGTGGACTAGTCTACGTGATGTACACCGTTGCTGTTGTGACCCTAATTAAATACCCCGAGACAACAGCTTCCAAAATAAAATAACATGTAGTCCCTCGACAAACGCGTGTAATTTAAAAGTAACTTTCGTTACGATCACTTTATATTCAAAAATTAAATTTCCCAGCACAAGCATAAATTTGGTGGCATTCCAACCTTTTAACAGATAAACTATTTTTATAATAAATAGAATATCAATCAGAGAGAAAGCGGCAACCAGGATTTGTTGTACCTACTGTTATATCATTAACTGATTAGATTAACTTTACAGCTTAAGAAAGGGATTGCATCACAAGTAATAGATAATAAAGTTGATAAAAATTTAATTTTAATTGCGGATTCTTACTAGCAAGAAGTACTATTATGCGATCTGATTATATTTATGGAAATTACTTGGACACTCCAAAGGAAGGGATAGTGGTCAGAGTGTGTCGTGAAACAAATTACGTTTACAAATGAAATACTAATTTGTATATTTTGCAAATAAATTATACATTAAACGATGTATGGTACCCTTGACATACTTGACATTAAATTATGCAAAAACATTTCGCGGATTACCTTCAAGATCCACAAATAATTGTAATTGGATTAAAATAAATTTAGTAGAATTGTTCACAAACTGGAATAATACAACTAGCATTAACCATATTAAAAAATGTATATTCTCTAAGAACGAATAAACTATTATTTAACTAGAAAGAATCATCGCGGAATTTGAAAGGATCGCAGTTATTTGAGCCCAGTAAAGCTTCCGTTTCATAAATGAACATATTAAAAATTACTATTAAAAAACAATTTTAAAGTTTAGGATTTCGGCGGAGGCAAACGACCCGTCAAAGCTCCGATCGGATAAAAATGTACAGAATAAACACTGTTAAAAACGTATGTATGACAGCCCAACGCAAGAGTCGTGCGCACCTAATTCACTTAAGAAAATAATTAACTCTTGAGCAGCCAACAAGACAAAACAAAAACAGCGCTTTAAACAGGGAGACGCCGCAATACGAGGTTTTCGTTAAACCGAAACAAAATTAAGACGGGCAACCAAAACCACAATTTTGAAAAATATCTAGCATTACTGCTTACACAAGACAAACACAACAATGCCACATAAAACAATACAACATTTAAAAGAGCCCAAATAGCACACAAATTTTAGTCGACGACTCGCCGTTTGATTTGCCCTAAAGCTCGGTGGTTCAGGTGACCACGGCTTCATGTCCTACAGGACAAGTACGGCAGTACCATTGTAGAATTCTTCAGGTGACAGCAGAGCGTAGAATAGAAGGAGGGCCAGCCGTGCAACGACTTAAATAAACTATCTGAAGCGTACAAACAATTATGACGCAGGAGCGGAGGGTAATCATTGAAAGGTGGTCAGGCGGGGGGGGATGAGGGGATCCGAGATGACCAAAGAGTATATCACCGCGTCGAGTTGAAACCAAAGAGAATGTCTTGCTCCACGAGTGCTAGAGTCGCAAGGGATGAGAGATATGGGATGGACGCGCTCTAACTCTACAGTGGACAGACACACACACCAGATAGCTGGGTAAGTGGGCCGCCTCTCCGTTCTTTGTAATACTACCGCAGTCTGCTTCCTTGCCCCGTGTCACTTCTCATCTCCACGACCTCCGTCTTTCACCCTCATCTCCTGTTGGACCTCGTTCACGCCCTAGATGGGTTTACTGCCACGACATGACGATAGTTTTGTGCAGCCGTACCGTGATTGCCAGACCCAGATGTTCTTCGCTTATCAGTTTCCTGCGCTTGTTGTTCGCTGAATGTGTTTTGGTGAACAACAACAGGTCGCACTGCTACTGCTCGTGGTGAGGCAGTACTGAAAGCACGAACTACAAGAGATAACGCTCGTGTGGCGAGAACACTGAACCGGCATAGAAATGCATAAGCTCCGAGTCAATTCACAAGTGCTTAAGAGCTCACATTCATCTTAAATTCGTATAGTTTTTAACGTCTCTGCATTTCAGGTTGATGTAAAACTCCAAGATTAAATTTTATCGTTTGAGTTTTTTCACCAAAAGAAACCTAGAAAACAAGGCATTGGCGGTGTGGTAATTCCATGTACTCCTACTCTTACGTAAAATAATTTATATTAAAAATAATTTAACTAGTAGTTATGATTATCGCAGAACTAATATAACTTCTGCAGCCCGGCTTCGTTTCCAGGACAGAAGCAAGGAAGTATGAAAGCATATCCGCACACTGAACATGGACGCATGTGTTGTAAGAATGAGAAAATAATGCCAGTAGGCACGAGTCTGGTAACATCTCCAGGGAGTACGCACACCATACAATACGAGGTAGCGCCTGTAGTATGACCACACGCAACACTTCTGAGACAGGCGTATTGCAAGAGTCCAGGTGTGCGGGTGCGTGTACTATTAGGCGGGATTACATCAGCCAGACGGCAACTGTTGGGAATGCTCTAAATATTTGGCGATTGTCCGTAAAATGGCTGTTTAACGGAAAATAAATGGAACAATGTAAACTAGTGACACTTGCCTTCCGTACGCCTTAATTCTAGTACTGTCTTCCTTCATACTCGTATAAATTTTAAAAAGATGCTTTTTTCAGTTAAATAAGAAGCAAACATTTTGCCAATTTTTAAGACTACAAAGTTTTGTGAATTTAATTTTACGACAAGGTAGCATTTACAGGTATGTCAAATTGTTCCTTTCTTAATCAATATTGCATATCCTATATCATAATACTATAGTAGCGTGAAACTGGAAGGTAGCACGTTTCCTTGTTGTAACTTCCTAATTTCTCTATTATTTTCTTTAAAAAACATAATGTGTTAAATTTAAAGAAAATAACATAATTATACTTCATAATTAGCTGTTAATCGTATCTGAAAAAATTAAAAAATATCCCATTTAAAAAACATTAAAAACTAATAGTTTTCTAGATTTTTAAGATGTTTTACCGTTTAGAAAACTGTTATCAATTAACATTGTACAAAACTACAAAATCCAACAAATGCTGTGTTCTTAACTTATGATATTTGTTCATAGAAATTCCAGAAATTTATTTAAATGCAACAGTTGTTTTTAAGTTTAAGTGATTCTTGAAGTCACATACTGTAAGATACATGCAGCAATTTCTTTCAAATCTGACACTTGCTTTAACTGCGGTTAAGTTTTGACTTCTGACTATTTTCATTTCATATTTGACCTAATTGAAATGCGGGCAAAGAGCGTGACATTTCAAAAAAAAATCTGATTAGATTGGCTATTATTTTGATTTGTTGCCTAACGTACAAAATCATTTAATTTGTGGATTTGGGCGAATAAAATACAAACATAAAAATGTTTGTAGTTCCTTTCACTGATTTTTCAGAAAAGTCGTTAACGCCTCAAATAACAGCTACTTATTTTCTGTCACAGTTATCTCAGTTAATTTTTGTAATGCGTATGCTAATATTGTATTTGTTTGTTTTACTTATTATTTGTTCGTGGCAGATATATTTAATTTACTACAGCTCTAATTCTTAATACAAATTGCAATTTGTTTTAACATCAGAAAACGTATTTTCATGTATTAATATTTGTAAGTATTTCTGTTTTCAGTCCCAAAGTTATTTTTAGGTGGGCCCCCGTGAGAGAGAAGGCGCGTAACAATACTTCTTATATTTCTTCGAAATAGAACTCGTCCTCCAGGATAAGGCGAGATAGTTAAGTGAAAGAAAATGTTCTCTGAATGACATAAAGATATCACAGATATTGCATGAATTATTTCTACACTTCATACGTTGCCTCTGGAAATGTAAACGAACATTAAAATCTATATGCGGTTACCGCCTGAAGCAGGGTCACTTATGAGAGGAGCGAACCAGAGACTGCCGTGGTGAGGGAATGGATATGTCGGGCAGAAAATAAAGTAACTACGTGGGGATTCTAAGTAAGACTTACCAAGCGGTGTCCAGCTGCCATAGGGAATAGATAAGCTTGAACTTGGTGTAGCCGTGAGTGGAGTTAGTATGTCCACATGATTTACTCTCTCGGTAGGTCACGGATCGTGGTGACCTCTTAACCACACACTCAGGACGGTCGTGATGAACCACCTCCCTCTCCCCCCGCCGGGCGACCTTGGCGAGGCGATAATAATTAGCTTGGTTACGTCCGCGGCCGGCCGAAGCTGCTCCCCGTGCAGGGCAGGAATATGAGGATCTTCTTGTTATTCACCACCTGGCTCCGCGTGAGGGAGCCTCGGCCTGATTTAACAAAGCACTTTCTACCTGAGCGTCGGTAATACTCGTGTGTGGCCAAGGACGCGGGCTTCACCTGGCACACACGGTGGTTTTCGGGAAGCCCAGAGTCCTTGGAGAAGACGTGACGCCGGCACATCCTCCTTATAGATTATGTCTTCTGTTTTGCGCCGGCCGTTGGAAGCGTACAATTTATTATAGATCTTTCGAAATTAATCACACGATTCAAAATTTTTCTAGGAAAAATATTTTTGTTGACGAGCACGAATAAGGTAAATATATTCCACGCATTAATGTCAAGAACGTGACCTTACAGCAACACTCTTTCATGAAAAACCAATATGCTCATGGTGACTAAAACTACGACTATTATTTGTATTAGTAAATGTACAATATTTGGCGTTTCGAGTTCCGCTGAACTCCTACAATACCTTGGCAAAGAAACACTCCTTATCCAGGAATTGGGGAGGCAATCACACAAAGCCTGTTATATCGAACTTGGAGAGATTTCGGTAAACTCTGGAAAACTGAAATCAGGATGGGCGGACCAGAACATTTAAATATTAGCAATATGGATTTCCTGCGTATACATCCTGTATACGATTTATGAACCAGTGAGGATTAGGTGGCGAACCGTTGAGAATAAAGCATGTAAGTCTTTGCCTTGTAATCACTGTTCGTATTCCTCCTTTAACTCACAACTTAACAGACAAACTTTCACAAAGTTGCACAATGAAGCTGACGCAATGAAAATCACAACCTTTTCTTTACCAGAATGTCTCCAATCGCCATACTAGATAGAGCTGTCTGGTTATTTTGTAGTTTCTTCGTGGTAAGCAGAACACTTTGAATGCCCTGCTTAAGTCTTACTTTTATCCACACAGGATACTTCCACCAGGTGTACAACTAAGATTTCCTTGTGCCTGATCAATTTGTCTGTGCGTTGGTCACGTGAAACTCTGAAATGAATATATAAATTAACATTTTGCAAATATTCTAACGCTTAGGCATAAATGTATTAAAAATCCAAAACCAATTAAGGCACTCCAGTAGTTACAAATGTTTACAAAATAATTTTTATTTAACTATAAGATATTGAGCAAAGTTTGCTCCATCGTATCTCCCTTTACTGGACGCACACCTGTCTGGGTGGTATATGAAGGTAAGTGCAGTGACATTTCTCATTGATTCCAGAAGCGCTTAGTAAACTGTTAACAGGTGCTGATCCTAGCCGGCTGTCCTACCCAAGGACTAAATATGAGTTAGACCTATTAGATTTTGAATGTGTGAATAATACCACTCACATATACCTACACCTAATAGGCCAATGATTGTGCAGCCGAGAAATTACTTCCGTGAAGTTTTTGCCGCGATTTAAAAAGGAGACGTCTCAGCGCACTCCTATTTTTTTTTTAAAGAAGTCTGAAACAATGAGTTACCAATATGTCTGCCTAATTAGTCTATTCTCGTTTACACATATGTGCAATTGTTAATTAAATTTACTCAAAACTTTAGACAACAGGATTTTGCGTGCATAAATATTGCCGAAGCAGAAAAAATATATATAATTCATATAGTAATATTTCCATGATATCCTTACAAAATATACTAGTATGTAACCAAATTTTATGGAGGCAGTAGCATTCAAATATTGTTAAAAGCGGCTGAGATATCATTCTTCACACATCGGGTACCACTAACTCTCAATCTTGGTGCTTAAATAATAGGACTAGTGTATAATAACTTTCAGTGGTCCTACATAATACGGTTTTCATTCAGACTACGGCGGTGATTGTTTGAGGGGTGTTTTAAACATGACATTTTGTTTATATTCCATTTTACATATATAAAAATGTTATACTAAAATGTCATCAATTTTAAGAAAATCAGCCAGTATGCAACTTTGATTACAAGTAGTTTATTTGTTGTATCGGTAAGAAATGCAAAGCTGGCATAATGTGTAGATGGGACGTGGGGAAAATTGTTCATGCCAGCTTCGCATTAACTGCGTGCGTCGCAACTCCTGTGAGGGAGTTTGCTCCATCGCCAATGTGAGTTGTGTTTTATTGTGTGATGGTGTGTTAATAATGAGTGGTTTTTCTGGAAAATACTGGATGTATATACTAACTTTATTACAATCTATGCATTATATACCAGCTGTACATTACCTAAAACATGGAAATCCCCACATCTACCAACTAACTTACGAAACATCCATATTTCATCACCACGTACAAACCGAACTTTTTTACGTGAATACAATACAGGACCTTGAGCAACAGAAATAATAGTGGCCTGATTTATAACACATTCATGAACCCTATATGTAATACCCAAGGTATTTTCATATTTCTGTAAATTGAAAGAAAGTGTCAGAAGAAAAAGTATATTGGATCAAAATTAAACTAATATAAAACGAAACCGTGCTTTGTGAAATTGTGTGTCCACCCAACCCATTCTGGTCAGCGAGAAAAAGTAACTATCATTTAATCTATTTTGAAAGGTTTGTAATATAGTCCTTTTTCCCTTCCTCGTCCTCTTCTAGGATAGTGGAGGAAAGGCGGGGGTTGGGAGGCGGAAGTTGTGGCGGTAGAAGAACCCGGCACATTCTTAGCGGCAGTCTTCTCATTAAAACTGTTAAAATCTCGTGACTTCAATTGAAGTTGCCATTTATTTTTAAATGGCGGGCTTCTAGCAAAGCCAAATGAACACCAACAATGCTAATTAATGTTCAGGACACGCAGAGAACACAAAATAATTCTATCTCATATTTACCTACAATTGCAACAATGCACAATTTTAGAAAATAAGGATGGCATAAATTCTCGCCTAGCTAATACCAGCACACAAAGAGTCATTGGAAAAGTCTAATTGTTCAATAAATATGACATTCTAACCTAAAGTATTGAAATATTGCCAAAATTTAGAATCAAAGTGTTAGAATAATATGAACCATTAAGAATTAGGATAGCCTTAGTAACACGACAGGGATGATAATGTGGCGTAAATTCCAAAAAGCGATATAAAAATATTCATTGTAAAGGTGGCACTATCTTGCAAAGTGGAGGACAAAGAACTTTTGTGTGTATTAAATATTCGTAACAGGCATCGCCGGTATTCTACTTTTGGATAAAACTATTCAAATATTGCTGTAAATACGTCAGACTGATATAAACTATTATAACACTGAAGAGTAAAAAAAAACTGGTATAGGCGTGCGTATGCAAATAACAGAGGTATGGAACCAATAAGAGTAACGTGATGCGGTCGGCAGCGCCTATATAAGACAACAAGCATCTGGCAAAGTTGCTCGATCGGTTACTGCTGCTACAATGGCATGTTATCAAGATTTCAGTGAGTTTGAACATGGTGTTATAGTCGGCGCACGAGAGATGGGCCATAGCATCTCCGAGGTAGCGATAACATTTGGATGTTCGCGTACGACCATTTCAAGAGTTTACTGTGAATATCGGGAATCCGGTAAAACATCACATCTTCGACATCGCTGCAGCCGGAAAAAGATCGTGAAAGAACGGGACAAATGACGACTGACGAGAATCATTAAACGTGACGGATGTGCAACACTTTCTCAAATTGGCGCAGATTGGATTTGTGGACTGCCCTGCATGATTCATAGTGTGAATTGCCTCCTGCATAACTTCAGACATTATTCGNAGGGTTAGGCTTCACGATTTTAGAGAGGTGTACCATTTTTTTTGCCTTTCAGTGTATATCCGCTCCTTGAAAATTAGTGTCTGGTAGGTAGATCATAATCGTGTTTTTAAAGCGGTTTATTCAATGTTTACAATAACTTTATATCAAATTTGGTAAGACTCAAGTGGTAGGTTCAATGTTTCTTGCCATTGGTCAAATATTGAGGTAGGTATGGGATTCTTTAAATTAAATATTTATAAAATTTTAATTTTGGAAATAAGTTAGTGTTTTAAAACAGCCTATTTCTAGAGTTAGTTGTCAAGCACTACAGCCGTGTAAAATTTGGGAGAATAATTTTAGTCCTCCATGATATATGACCACAGAGATTTAAATAACGAGTTGTGCTTTCTTCGAAATTATGGAGACAAGAGACTGTGAATTACGTATTTAGTGAACTCAATCGCTAATAGTACCAAATCAGGTCTGGTTTTATTTGGCCAAATGGTTCGTTACAGGATACATTCTAACCTAAACTATTTATTACGGCCGTCGTTGTGTTTACAGTTGCCTCATGCAGTAAGATGGGTTGCCACATGAATACTTACAGGCAATGTTGGGCGGACTCTGTTCAACAGTTCCCGAGATATGGCGTTAAACGACTATATTTTATCAGGTGGTACTAACTTCCTAAACGACAGGCCAACGAGGACATCCGAATTTAATGCTGATGGTGTTTTCGGTCGTTGCATAAAATCTGGATAGTATTCGTTTAATTGTTTCTGCGAATGAGATTTCACTTAGAAATTAAATATTGTCATCGTTTATAAAATAAGCGCCCGGCATGGTAGCGAAGTACAACGGTTCAGAATTTAGCTGAGTCGAACAAGTGTATCAAGTTCAGCGAAAATAAGGAAAAGGGTTTCGAATTTCAAGGGATACACAAACACACACGGATAAACCCATAGACATGGAGAAAGGAATATCATCTTACAAGCCCATATTTTCCTCGGAAGCTTCAAAGCACGTACATAGAAAACGTGTAAAGTTTCGAAATACACAGAGATGTTAGAGTTTTAATTTTAATATATTTCAATTATACTTAGTAGTACAATAATATGTATGCATGGAGAACGTTACGTTAGTCCTCTCAGAACAATAATTATTTTTTTAATGAATTCAGTCAATTGGGGCCGCTGTGGTGTACTGGTCAAACTACTCGCCTCCTACCAAGGCGAACCGCGTTCGATTCTGGGCGGGGGCAACTCCGGGATTTTTGCATGTGGGAATTATGCCGGACGATGCCGCTGGTCGGTGGGTTTTCTCGGTGATCTCCCGTTTCTGCCGTCCCTTCATTCCAGCAATGCTCCATACTCACCTCGCTTCACCCTCAAGAGCCGCCCCAATCTCTTCACTCCACTCGAGTTCTATGGTCGTAGTGTATTGGAGTAGATTTTACGGAAGTCTGTAACAGGAAATTAAAGCGAATGCTGAATGTATGTGACTGAAAAACAGTTTTGTTATTGGCCACAAAACTATTTTGACACATAAACCTGAAAACTATTTGGTCATTTCAGTATTTAGCAGCAATCGCATGAGGTATTTTGTGATATGCGACAAATCTAGCGGGTTGGTAGGAAATAACGTTTCCGTTAGTTGCAGCAAAAGTGCTGCGATGCTAGCAGCAATACCGGAAATAGATATCGCAAATGCGTTTTGTCGGTTGTTGGCTTTGGTAGGTTGGTATGCTTTAACAACAATTAAAACAGTAATCCACGATGAAGATTCGAACTTGGGTCCTCTTAAAGGCGAGTGCAGAGTTTACCACTGCGTCATATCTGTGTGTGTATGTGTGTGTGAGTTGTGACCTAAGCATGTATTCAACGCAAATCAAATAAGGGGATCTCTTGGCAAGGCCTGAACAATTCTCATTACAAGATTATTCCCTGGAAATATTCATGAGTACATGGCACTTACTTATTTGGAATAAAGTAATTACGTAACCCATTCGTAGTTTCTTAAGAATATTCCTTATGAATTAGTTCGTAACCTGATGCAATAAGACGAACGCGGACATATATGGTACCGTGGTCAGACAGAAGGCGTCGGCCAATATGTCAGCACGCATGCGCATAATTTAACGGATTTAGTTTGGCAGACGCAGCAATTTGTTTTGCTTTGGATGACACGAGTGCTGTTGCTGCGAACTAAATATCTGCACTTGTTAATCTAGGTGTCACTGTGCACCATCAGTTAAAGCAAGAAAATGTTGTCTTGGAAAGCAACAACGGAAAAATTATGGTAACCACTCATGAATCATTCCTTTCAGCGTACCGTCCACTCGCGCAAAGAGGTACGGGCGACCACTAATTGCCAAAACTAAGTGTCGGGCGGGATGGCCTTGTACCCGTGATGAAAGCTTCTCGCGAGGGAAGCACAAGGTTGCCTCGCCTTAATTTCCGCAAGCAGATTAATTAAGACGGCGCGCGCGGCGGTCGTGTGGTGATTGCATCCAGCTTGTGGTCTCCCCCAGGCAGCGCAGTTCCGCTTGAGGACCGCACATCCCCGGGCAACCACAGCTGAGCTAGGATACAATTAGCCAGCGCCTGAGGGGATAACTAACGACCCCTTATCGCAGCACTCACGTACACTTGGTGGCCTGTTACTACAGTCCCGGAGCCGCTCACACACTCTCACTCAACACTCCTTGTCTATAGTTTGTTCGCTGTTTCTTCACAAGTTTTGAATCAAACCTTTGGAAAATCACATATACATGTCGTGCGTGATTGTTTCCTAAATATTTCGTGTATTACAAGAGTTGTACACGTGTGCTAAGATAAGAACACTCCTATTTTATTAGATTGAAGGTTTGCTTATATTTTATTTGTATGCTTTAATATTTTATGTATAGTTTATGTAAAAAAACCGGGATAAAATAAGGGTGTTGTTAATACCTAGTAGGAAATAGTTCTTAAGCAAACGATTATTACACTTATATGTCCTTTTGTGGTAGTTTTCTAGACACGGTGAAACTTTGGTTGTAATGGGCGGAGGAATATCCTGGAAGTATAACTTCACCAGAGCTTCAGAAAAAGATGGAAGTAACCGCGAATGGACTAGAGCCATGCAATATTACCGAAACTCTTTCAGCTGCTGGAACCGGGGTTAACTTGGTAGCTCGCCACCTCAGTCCCCAGCCCTGCCCCTGAACCTACTGCTCCTATCTACTTAGTAATAATGTCAGTTTTGGCTAAGATGTAGTAGGCTGTAGGTGGACATTTCCATGTTTAAATTAAATTGGATCAATAAATGATGGGATCGTTATATTTAAATATTGCCAAACCAACAGTTTACAAGTTTAAGGTAACGTTCGGTTCTTCAAATTACATATAAAGTAACATCGAAGGACAAGCTTAACTCGTTAATTGTGCCATAATGCCATGGGCACAGACGACTTAATGGAATTTCACAAAATCAAATATTTGTTTTAATACAATTTTTTGCTGTATAGGAAGTATTCACATTTACATAAATTTATTGAATTCAAAGGAAAATAATTTTTTTTTTCTAATTCATGAAAGGATTATCACACGTGCAGCTGTATTAAATAATTATTTAAGTGGCAACTAAAATATTTTTAGCAAATTTTCTATTTAAAAAAATTAAATATGTTCAGTAACTATTTTTAAATAGTTGCAAACCACACACTATGCGAAATTAATTTGTCAGAATCAAAACAAATATGTATTTATAACGTGATATATTGACTTAGCAGGAAATAAATATCTGCAAATACATTTGTTATTTAAATGCGCATAAGTAAATTAAGAAAGCCATACCATTTTTATTTATTTTGTTTTAAAAATTCTGAGAAATTGGATTCTAGAAAATAGAGAACATGTTCTAAACAAGAATCTTAAAGTAATTTGGGTCATTCAATGGCTTGAAAAACAAAATGGCTGCTATTATGACGTCCGAGTGAAGTAGGGAGCATTCAGGGAATTTAATTCAATAAATTTGGAAAAAAAATTAAGTTAATTTTGATTGTGTAAAATGGCCTTCAGAGCCGTGGCTGTTCAGTTTTGCATGACATGAACCAGGCCTTCGAATACATCCTGTTTCTCCCTCTCCCTCTATCACTATTTATTTCATTTTATTTGGTCGCGTACCGTTCAGCCGCAGGCCGGTTAGCAACGAATACGTGTAACATACACAAAGTTATTTATTCCAGAGTTAGAAGAAATATAAATGGCAGAGTGCCGAAAAATTGGCAGGTCAAATCTGTTTATTTTTTTGTTAAATACGGAATGTAGTTGGGTGGTATTTTCTGCTCCTTATATGTCACGAGGTTCTTTTCCTTTTTTTTTTTGTTTGAAAAGATATAAATGTCTCATTTATAAATAACAATGGTGTTTTCTTAAAATATTAATAGGAAAAACGTTTTTTTTTTAAATTTACTATAATTAATGTGCGTACTGAGATGGAACGTATGGCAAATGTTTTCCTGGTCCATTTACTGTGGCTTTCCTGCGTTTGTTTATGAAAAATTTTCATGCGTTGTAAAGTTCCTTAAATTTTTTGTAGTAGTGTTTGCAAATATTGTTGAATTTTCCATACAATAATTGAGTTAAAAATTTTAATTAATACTCAAGAAGATTACGGGAAAATATTTAATTGCATCTCAAAGGTAAATAAAAGAACATATGTCAGTGGCGTGACGAATTAGAACGCTCAACCTCCACAACCGTGTGTGATACAATATGATTACACGCACTCGGTCAAGTACAAAGCAGAAGTCTTTATACTTAACTCTAAATAATATTGGCAATTTAATAAGCTAGTATTTAAATACTATACATAATATTTTTTCCTAAAATACAAAACATAATGCACTTTTTTATGATAAAATCCGGGAATTGACAAAAATGTAAGTCTACTTAGTTGTAAACGCAAAACATTTTTTACAAAAACTGAAACACTAACTGTTGACGGTGCTGACGGAGTTACACCGTTATTACGTTAAAGTATTCAATTAATGAACAGCACAAGGTTGCTCTGTGACAACACAGTGCTTGCATTCAGGAGAGGTCGCCGAGTTGTGTTTTTGGGCCGGCTATCACGAGTTCAGTTTTACGTGGGGTTCCGCAATCATTGCTGACCAATCACAAGAGAGATTGTTACCTGACGCCATGGTTACTTCCTATCGCAACCACGACTTGACGAACAACTTTCTGCTTCTTTGAAGGTCCCGCTGGATAAACTACGTTCTCTCAAGTCAATTATTACTTATTATCTTTTTCACTTAAAAGTATATTCATTTGCTACGTAACATTTATTTTAAAATGTTACCATATGGACTACAAAACCGGTTACATATAAGGAAGTGTGGTTTTTATATATATATATTTTTATTTTTATTTTATTTTATTTTTTATTTTTTTCGCTGAATTTCAGTGAATCCCAGTACTTCTGGATGAGCAACCGAATTCTAGTGACTCCTGATAATGATTTAAGTTATTCAAGTTTAGAGGGTGTAAGTTCGCAGTGATGTCCAGTGCTTGGTTTCAAGCAGTGATGCTGCTTTCTCAAAACTGTACCGACCTGCCCCCTGCTTCGCACGTCAGCCAGTGAAGCTCTCTACCTCAGATGACGTCACGCATTGTGGAGTTCACTTCTAGCGCGCGAATTATTATAACACTACTCTTTCAACGTGGTTGTAAATGGAGAGAGTTTTTTTGTAAATATTGTTAAGCTATGACTTCGCAAAAGTAGGGTGGAATCACAAAGGAATAATATTCTGAAAAACCCAGGTTCGATACCGGGTACACATATCCCGATTACGGATTAATGATCTTTATCATGATGAATACGGGAAGATTCCGAGCTAGTTCCTTTATATAGCGTGTGGATAGTTCCGTTTCCGCTTGTAAGCGTTGGTTACTCCATTTCATTCAATTTGTGTTTGGCGAGACGTTAAAAAGACATTCAATTGGTTAAAATCGTTTTCTACTATTTAAGCATGTAACATCCTTTTCCTTTGCGATATCAAATAATAGTCTCAGAAAAGCGTGACAACGAAATAAAACGATTGTTCAGAAAAAATGTGACGAGTCTTAGAAATTTCACTTGTATGTTTCTATCGTAAAAATTTAAAAAATGGTGCAAAAGTAATACGTTAGATTACATCTCGTAATAAACCTTCATGCTTTTACAATCTTATGAAGAATATTTCTTGGACGTTTGTTACGCAGTTTGCCCGTATTTCTATTTTGACATTTGAGACAAAATTCGCAGTCAAAACAGTCGAAAGTTATACTCTTGCCAAATGTGAACCAAGCTAAAAATCATGATGAACGTCATTTTCTAAAATGTTTGGTATTTTATGAAGTTACAATCGACATCATGTAATGAAACTATAAATTACCCTCAAAAATATTTTTGAAACAGTTTTATGTAGATTCAGTCTCCATCACATTGCCGAAATTTATACTTCAGAAGATTAAAATACATTTTGAACCAACCAAGACATAATAGTTTCTTGAGATATGTAAAGTATTTACGAATTAATGTAGATTTTTGAGACATAACAGAAAATCTGTAATCCATGTAATGGTAAAAAAATCCACAAATAAGTGATGACAAAAACTGATCCCTTTTAAGGTGGCCGCCTGGTTGAAGGAGTTTTACACGTCTGAGGCCTAAAAAGGTGGGAGCACTAGGGGCGACCAAGACATGCGCATCAACTCTCTCATCGCCTCTACGCGCAAAGCACTGAACTGGCGTGCAGTCTGGCCGTCGATAACGCGCCTCTATAAGAATGTCAGCGGAGACTACAAGTTTATGACGTAATAATAAAAATAAAGGTTTGATGCACGTCCCTATTCCTTTTTAATATTTTGTATCGGAATGTTCATACCTAAAAATGACCGGGAAAACAACAGTTTGAGCCTTTTTCACTACCTCAAAGACATGCTTTAGAGAGAAAATTAAGAACTGGAAAATGTATACAGACGTGTAACGTTTCTTAAATGCTATTACTAGGCAGACATCATTTAGAAACATTATATTGAGTTTTAATAAAACGTTTCCTACTGGAGCTCTGCACACCGTTCGGCTGCCTATCCAGGCGGCCACCTTAAGCAGTGCCTATGTACATGTGCCTGCACCTGTACCTACCTGCCTGCAGACGGGAGAAGATGCCAGTTACCGCAATGTTAACTTGTCGCCAAGAAAGTTGTGTGTTCTTTTGTGCTATCCTCGTTTTGTCGTCTTGTTTTGAACATACATATTTATCCTCGCCTCAGTTTTCGTCTGTGTTGTCTCCCTCGGGTCGTCTTGACATGTTTGCGTGTTACTGTATTGTCTTTGTTGCTCGTTCGTTTGTTTGTCGTCTTGATTCGATTTGTTTAATCCAGTAGAACACTTCATCGATTTCTTTTTGGAATTAATTATACGTTTAAAATAACTCTTGGTAACAGCTACAGTAGTTTGGTTTTGTTTTCGTGTATGATGTAATGTGTTTCTCCGAGGTTTCCTTGGCAACATAGCTCAGCGATACTGTGTGTGTGAAGAAGGTTCATATGATAATCACTTGCCCAAATTATAAGTAACATTAAAATAACGTACCGTCCTACATGTATTTCAACCGACGTAATGTGTCTACCTGTAGTTTAGAAGAGACATTAAGTTTCATCCCATAATCCGTCTGTAGCGACCTCGCTGTCAAGTAGACGTTAGTCCCTAGGTACATGCCAGGCCGCCCTGGCAGCGAGTCCATGGAGCTTGTTGCAGAGGGCCAGCGTGTGAACTACGCCTGGAGGCACATCCTGGAGTGACGGTCAGCGAAGCCCCTGGAGAACAGGGCCGCCCGCACTACGGGGATCATGACTGCGCATGCGCAGACCTGGTTGTCCAGCCACGCACACATGCAGTCTCCAGGCTTGCTGAATGTCAGGGGGAGTCGTGAACTGCTGTGATTGGGTGACCACGCAAGGTCACGCCCATGCTACACATCGACATTCTTCCTTAATACCTGAGGTCCATCTACTACTTGTGCTGTCTCATTTGCCACTTGCTCTGGCAGGTCCGTAATTACTTGGGCACGTTGCAGTCAACCTTTGGGAAAAGATGCTACTCGTCCTTGCTTGTATTTTGATAGAGACTACCTGGCGTGCTGCCAGAGAATATGGAAGCAACGAAGAAAGAGTATCTACATGTATTGAGAATCTTGCAGAGAAATGCCTCTATTTGGCGAGTTTTCTCGGAGTTCGCCCCTTTCCCCAGCTCTTGCATTCCGGCGCTGCTCTATATCCACCTCACTTCACCCTAATCGACACTCAAGACCTCGTCATTAATGAGTTCCTCAAACCTCTCCACACTCCTTCTGTTAAAATCGTGTGAAATAAGTGGTGTTTAAATTTAGGAACTCTAAATATGCTTCGTTTCTTTTTTCTCTCTCTCTGGGTTTTATTCATAATAAATTAAAAAATTTCCCTGTAAGAAATACATTATCTTTCGTTTTGTTGAAACATAAAAACTGTGTTGGCGATAAGGGCACGTTAATTCTTTAAACGGTGGAGATATAGAATACGCGACTAAAAGAACATTAATATCCGGGATTAAAATGTTATTGAGTGACTGCGAACAAAGAATAGCTATTCCGGTGTTTTCAGAAATTACAATTAAAACATTCGAAGGAATGTTAAAATCAAGATTATTATGTGAGTTACCGTATCTTTCTCTATTAAGTATCTAACAGTTTTTACGCATCATTACTCATCATTATTTTGCATTCTTTGCAACACAATGCATATTTATGACCTTAACGGAACGTATATTACATATGTTTATTTTTTAACTTTTACTTAGAGGAAACAACAAAAGTTTCCCAGGAATATTTGTGAAGTATATGATGTTATGTGTTAAAATTCTTGTCAACTTGTGTTCTTCGGAAAAATTAAACGTGTTAAGTGGTACAATGGCGGCACACTGAACCAGCATTCAGGAACTTCCGGATTTGGTTGACGGCTCGGCCAAACAGAATTCAGTTTCCTATGCTTTACCGAAATCCCTCCAGGCAAATGCTAGGATGGTTCATTGTAACAGGATATCACATACTACCCTTATCATGGTTGTTCGAGTAACTTGTTCAAAATCAACCACACTGATTGTGACTTACTTGATAAAGATTGCGTAAGTAAACCTCTGACGAGGCCACACAGGTTTAACGAAATAAAAGAAACAATTAAATGTCACATCTGGATGACAGTAACATGTCTCTCCACAGAACATTTTACTTACTGTGTACCTCAGCTCAGATACCCATAGCTATGGTTCAAATGACTTCCGTAACGCATGGTGTTTTTAATGTTTACATGGTATGTTGGCGCCACAGTGAAGAGTCAATGTAGTGAACCGCGACACAGGATATGGGCCACACTGTGAAAGTGAGGTAGCATATGGATCACACTGTGAAGCTGAGGTACACCTGGGCCACACTTTGAACGTCAGGTAGCACATGGGTCACACTGTGAAGGTGAGGTACATCTGGGCCACACTGTGAAGGTGAGCTAGCACTTGAGCCGCATTGTGAAGGTGACGTACACATGGGCCACACTATGAAGTTGAGCTAGCACCTGGGCCATACTGTGGACGTGAGGTAGCATCTGGGTAACACTGTGAAGGTGAGGTACACCTAGACCACACTGTGAAGATGAGGTAGCACCTGGGTCACACTGTGAAGGTGAGCTAGCACATGGGCCACACTGTGAACGTTAGGTAGCACCTGGGTCACTGTGAAGGTGAGGTACACCTGGGCCACACGTGAAGGTGAGCTAGCACCTGGGCCACACTGTGAAGGTGAGGTACACCTGGACCACACTGTGAAGGTGAGCTAGTACCTGAGCCGCACTGTGAAGGTGAGCTAGAAAATGGGTCAGACAAAGGGTGTGTCTGAGAACGGGGTCTCAATGGCCATGTGGGGGGACACTGTAAGAGCACAAATATACCAGCCTTCAGTCATGTGTCTTGTAAAATGTTGTGTTAGCTGAAGTACCTGCGATAATTGGATTTGTCTATGTAATTTGCTATCGGGTTCTTTGCTCAGTTTGGGCCACTAGTGTTCAGATTCTGTTTTGGGTGTGTCCATATCACGAACACTAAAGCAATAGCAATAACATGGGAAGATACGTCATATTGCTGAAATAGAGAAAACTGTGAATATATTATTTTAAAAAATGGAATAATACCTTAATAAAATATATCAGAAATAAATAAAGATTGTAAGTTTTGATGATACCTACTAAGTTTTGAATAAATTGCAATGAGTCGCGAGTCTTTCAATATAAACAACAATATAGCGATACACTTAAACACAATACGTGCAAAAAAATGTACCAAGTGCTGCAGTGCCTGAGACCTACTCCTTAAAGCGTTGGTTGTATGTAGTTCGCATGCAATACGGAGACAATTCCAACAGGTGTTCTTACCCACATTATAGAAAAGAGTTCCTGTAATTCCCTCTCAGTTATCTTCAGTACTACTCTTCTCATTTGTCACTAACGTTGTCCTTTTGGCCAGCGGATGATTCTTCACAACAAGTAAACAAAATAATGCTACAGAGAATACTAAAGAAAACTCTGGGATGTAGAACGTACAAAACGTAATCTAATAAAATTAATATACATTTCCACAAACTGCAATATTCGTGGTTGCACAATCCTCGCATTAAGAAAAATAAGTGTATTTGGTAAAAAAGTGAATATTTTTCTAAAAAGTGCTTATTTAAATGTTTTAAATAGAACTGAAGAATTTTTTTGTTTTAATGTTTAAATGTATTTGTGTTCTGGATGCTACGAAAAACATATTTAGCAAGTAATCCTTCGTTTATTAAGGCAATTATAATAATTACTATGGTTTCATGAAAACAATTTTGATACTAATATCAAAAAGTGTTTTTATTAATAAGTTTTGTGTACATTAATAAATATGTTTGTAAGTATTATTACTGTGTTTTTACTATTGGAGAATTGATTATAATGTCTCACTTGATTAAGGTTTTAGTTGGCAAAGTGTGCTCTCTAAAGCAACAGAATGGAAACACGCTCAGACACCTATTAACTGAATATTTGAATTATTTAATTAAACATATGCCAGAAAAATGTTATACAGTATTACAAAATACATATGTATTATTTTTTAATATGCTAAATAAATCAAGATTATATGATAAATGGAGCTAGTAGCCAACCCAGAGGAGATAAGTATTGCTTCAAACAGACGAAAAACGGCTGAGGGAGAGATTACATAAGGTTTGAGCAGCTGCAGTTATTGATCCGTTGTCATGGTAACTAAGTGGCATGATGAGTAATTACTCTCGTGATTGGTCAGTTTTAGACGGCATTATTTAATTAAGTGTCTGGAGGAAATTTCTAGCAAGCTTGGTGCTCGAAGACAGGATACCAACCCGCATGGGTTCAGCATGCAAGGTTTCAATTTAGTTTTTAATATAACGACTCGAGTTGGAGTCTCTGAGGAAACGAAGACGCGATGTATCTTCATACTATGCTCGATCATAAATTCATGAATCGTCTAATCATGCCATCAATCCTCCAATTATTCAATTTACCTTTTGATCAATCCATTAAACTTTCGCAATCTTTCCATCAATCATTCCATCAATCCCTTAATCAAACCATCAATCTTTCGCTATCTTTCCATCAATAATACAATCTATAGTTTGACCAAACTATACCTATTTCGCATTCTTTCCATCAATATTTGTTAATCTTTCTGAAATATTTTGCAATCTTTTGCAATCCTCCTCCGCAATCCTCAGTAATCCTACGCAATCCTTCGCAATCCTGCTCCGAATCCCATGGCAATCCTTCACTATCCTCCGCAATCCTCACTTATCAGCACCGCTTGCTCTGTAGTCAGCAGCGCACACTCCGCAATCAGCATCCACGCACCGCAGTTAGCACTGCATTCACCACAATAATTCCACAATCCTTTGCAATCCTACTCTGCAATCCTCTGCAATCACTCCACAATCCATAGCAATCATCCTCCTCAATCCTCTGCAATCCTTACCCATCCTTAACAATTTTCCTCCACAATCCGCACAAATCTGCAGCTATTCTCCCCAGCATCATCGCTGCCTGATTGTTGTCGGTGTCGATTCTGTGCTCGAGTTTTCATCTACGTTCAAAGTGCTCGTCGGAATCAGAGAACTACCTGTAATAAGAGTCATTTTCTAGCTATGAAGCTTAATGACAATTATCCCATGCAGTTTATACAAGGCGATACATTGAAGGAATGCACCGAGATCTGAGATCTGTCTACTAAGAACCAGCAAGTGTTGCAACCAATACCTCTTGTCGCAACGATGGGTACTGATTCCACAGGTGATTATGATGAAACAGTTAGTGCTATAGAAATGAATGAGTGCAGTATATTAAGTTTGCGCGAAAAAAAAACACTTGCAATACTTTCACGTAAAATCGATGGACTTCAAAATAAACAGCGATCAGCTCTAAATACTGATGACTATACAACCCCTGCTACAAAGGAAAGTAAATTTAATATAGAATGCAAAACCGGAGGTAAATATGACCATAAAGATAGCATGGATGAAAATGAACATGAAGACTGTGGTAGTGCTGAAGACGATGCTGATTTTCTTGATGCTCTGAAACAGCCCTATATCACATTTTATTCAACGAGCAACTTTAAGAAAGCAGAAGATGCTGAGAACACTGGCTTGATATCTCCTGAAGACTCTAATGAACTTGTTGATAGACTCATACATTTGATTTGCCTTCGAAAATACGGGCATCTCTCACGCACTGTTGAGAAATCTTCAATAATGGATTAACTGAAGGATCGGGGTTATATTGCATGATGTGATGAACTGCTTCCTTCGGATATTGTAATTTGAAAAAAAAACAACAGCATATTATTTTTAATTAAATATAATAATGTTTTATTTTTAGGTGCTGTATCATTCTTTACCTCATAAATTTAAAGCGGTGCAATGGGCCTTCAAATATTAAGGTAAAGATCAGTATAGAGATTAAATGAAGACGAGGTATTAAAAATGCATGTATGATGGACAGTAGCCAAACATTAATTCAGTCAAAATGTTCAAATTTGGAGACAGTTGGAGAATTAATAAAATATTTCTACATATGGGTGGGGATAGATGACAAACCAAAGGAGCGATCGAATGTTTGATCGAGGGAATCTGATTGATCGAATGATTTGTGAGGATTGCAGAGGATTGCGGAGGAGTACTGCGGAAGAGAATTGCTCAGGATTGCTGTAGATTGGTGAGGATAGGTGAGAATTGCGGAGAATTACAGTGTATTGAATGCGGAATATTGTTTAAGATTGGTGAGGATTGGCGGGGAAGATTGCTAGGAGGATTCCTAAAGATTGCTGAGGATTAGAGAGAATTGTGGAGAAGGATTGCTAAGGATTGGTGAGGATTGCGGAGGATTGTGGAGGAAGAACGCTAAGGATTGTGGAGTGATTGCAGAGGATCGCCAATGAGGATTGTAGGGTGATTTAAGTGCATGTTGTGCTGATTGTAGTGTACGCGCTGCTTATTGTGGTGTATGTGGCATTGATTGATGAGGTTTGCGGAGAATTGTGGAGGATTGCCGTGGATTGCACAGGAGGATTGCGGATCATTGCAGAGGATTGCAGAGAAGGATTACGAAAAGTTTACGAAATATTTATGAATTGATCAAAAGACAGAGTGAATGATTGATGAAAAGATTGCGAAAGTATGATGGATTCATCAAAGGATTGATGGAATAATAGATAGAAAGATTATGAAAGATCGATGGAATGATAGGACGATCGATGGAATGATTGGACTAATGGTGGATTGAGATCGAGAAAAGTTCAGAAGAAAAGATTCTCTAACACCCGAGATGGGCTCATACATTCAATTTTTAAAGGTCCTGCCATAATGGTTGCGAATAGTATCGGTGACAATGTAAGCAGTCCAGCTTGAGTTGACCAATGATGAAATAAGAATGTTTCTCGTAGGCATGCTATTAAAAGAACGAATCATACATATGTCTACACTCCAATAGTTCACTGGTCCTATCTGGTATTCGAAATTGTAGGCAGAGTTTTTACTTTCGTGGTGAAATGAATGTGTAATTAAGTTACGAGCATGCTTCATAATATCACGCTGAATTTATGGATTAAATGTACAATTAAATAACTTACCAGACTGAATGCTGAAAACGCCAAGGAAGAGAGTGTGATCTGTCACCTCTCATATCAGACGAAGAACTGTGATGTGGCGCAACTTTGACACCATTAGTTATCTGCAGAGGACGAGATATTATGCGAACAACAACAAATCACGAGCTTGCATTGTGATATGTTGCCTTGTCAGGTGGTGGGTGGAGGGCGGTCAAGAAAACTAGAGCAATCAGCGAATAAATAATTATCGGAAGTCGGCCATGCTGGGAGCTTGGTATCTCCAGCCGCCATCGAACCCCTTACCTCCTACATGTAAATCTTTAAATTTTGCGATTATTTATAATTTTTTTTAAAATTAGTTATAATGTTTTTCAGTATTTTATAGGATATTTTGAAGGGGGTTAAAATTCAGCCACAGACATGGGCACGTGGTCAAGGTCAAGGGCACTTGGGTCCAATATGGCAGTCGGGTGACATAACACAGCGGCCTGCCGGCGCCAGAGTTTCAGCCCCTTATGCTCGAACTTTCTTTTGTATTCTATTTTTATAAATATATGTATATAGACACACACATAATTCAAACATCTACTACAGAATTTCTGTTCAAGAAAATGTTTAGCTTGATTTCAAAACATGCTTCTTTCTCTCAGATATTCCGTAAGAGAGTCGCGGAGTAAGTGAGTGAGTGAAAAGATTTGGGCTGCTCTTAACATCGAGGTCTTGAGTGTTGTAGAGGGGTGAAGCGAGGTGAGTATGAAGCAGCGCAAGAATGCATTGGCAGTGGAAACAGAAGATTCCCGAGAAAACCTACCGATCGGCGACATCGTCCGACACGATTCCTAAATGCGAAGATGTTTTTCTTTCTGTTCTAATGCGCATTAAGTGTAGTAAAACGCAAATTTTGAAGTATTTACTTCTCTTATATTTTCGCGTCTTCACTTCACCGATGCATGGCAATGATAACTTTACATGTAGTTGAAGAAAACTCAAGATACAAGTGTTTCCAAAAGTGCTCAGTTTATAATGAGTAGCCTATACCTATATTTGCGCGGGTTTTAAGAGTAATTTTCCCGCTGAGCTGAGCTGGTGAGAGCGGTGACAGCTGGAAGGTAAATGTCGCGTCACTGAAGCTGCGGAATACGTGGTGAGGCGAGCTGAGGAATTCCCCAGGTGACCTCGGCTCAAGATGGCGGCGAGAGAGACGTGCGTGTTGGCAAACTGCACTCAGCACTCGGCCTACATCTGCATACTTATCCTCTCTCACACTGTGTACCTGCAACACTAGCTGCCCGCCTGCTCACACACTCCTGCGGCTAGTTGTCCTGAGAAGATCAGCCGCGGGGTTTACACATTCTCTCTGTGTTTCAAAAGCCTCCTGACAACCATCTTCAGTATATTTACCTGTTAATTATCGTGTGACGTTCACATGACAAGCAGAGTTCCCCCATGTATATTTTTGAAGGCAATTATTAGAGACCCTATCATCTCGGGTTATAATTAGGGGCCACGGTGGTGTAGTGGTTAGACTACTCGCCACGACCTGCAGTACTCGTGCCAATCGCTGGTATTTTGGCTGCTAAAGTGATTTTGCATAAAAGTACTAATTCTCGAAGCGAAGGCAGTTCGGTTCTTCCAGCGAGCTCAGTAGGACGCATGTTTTCCCACAACCAGACGGTCAACAAAACAGGCCTCGCGCGCATAAGGCAACAGGGCGCCATGACGTGATTCGTGCTCGGTTTTGGCATCTTCACTGGTGATACGCAAGAGGAGACTAATGTCCTGCTCAATTTCTCAATTACACTGCAACAAAACTTTATAAAAGAAAAAAATGTATAGTTTGCTCTCTCAGTTTAATTCAATGCGGCATAAGTTAAAGAGGGTTAAATCCGGCCATGGGATTGTCGATTGATTCATCAATAATCTCCTGTCCGAACGTTACATTCCAGGATACAGGTTCTGCGGCCCGGAATCAAGCTTTCTGAAAGGCTGTCACACAACGAAACGTGCATAAACGCCCAGGATGAAGCGTTCAACCAGCAGGACATCGTATATTCCCAGTACAAGGATCTGCGAGCTAGGCACCAGGCAGACAAGAAACTTGCACAGAAGGCCGACGAAATAATAAAATTGGCAGCCTTTTAGTTGGAGAAAAAATAACTGCCTTGGGCGTATCCAACATCATGAAAGCCAAGGTTAACCTAGGCATTGGTCTACGCGCAAGCAAAGGGCAATCGCAGTGCCCTCAAAGGGCGAAGAGGAAAGGGAAGGGCAAGGTAGGAGGGTTCCTGCCCACACAGATACCTGCTATCGGTGCACTGGCCTGTATCGCCGGGCAGTCACGAATATTGCAAGTGCCGTGAAGCGGACTTCGAACGACCGAAAACAGGTAGAGAAAACCCACAACCATAACAGAAAATTGGAAGCTATCACTATAAGGAAAAAAACTGCCAAAGACTCTACTTTCATCACCTGTAACGGGTAAGAGGAGGATAAATTGCTGCGGAGGAAAACATAGGAAATATTCAAAGAAGGAAATCAAATTGAATCTGGCAAAGCGCTCACTGACGAACGTCGATTTGGAACTGTTTGCGCGCAAATTGAAAATACCTCATTTTCGCGGATTGTTTATGAGCGAAGCTTTGCCCCCTAGACCCAAGACACACTAATGTGCCATAATTAATCTGGACAGACAACCGGGGTCGGTACGCACTGGGTGACCTACGTAAAAAAGGGTAAACACGCAGACTATTGTGACAGTTTAGGGAATTTGCATCCTCCGTCCGAATTGCGCGAGTATTTGACAAAACTAACGTACAATTACGAAATAGAACAGATAACTAACACATGGAAATGTGGACACTCGTGTCTGCGATTTTTAAGCAATCGAGATTCCCAGTGATAAACCGAAACAAAAATCAATTTAATTCGCAGGGAATAAAGAAAGCGTGTACGCCTTACCGATCTCATCAGTACGTCGGTGCCTCATTCTTAGTGGTTGAACATCCGAGTTGCGGTCCAGCTTTTACCCTCCCTTTGAAACGGAGAGGGAATGGTGATGGGGCAGTGGATTTTCGAACTTATAACTCCAGATCCGACAACGACGAAAATAAAAACTCCTGTTTTCTGTACTCGTTTATGGGGGAAGCGAAGGGAATCGTCATTCCCACGGGGACGTACAAGCTGAACTATATGGAATTCTTCATAAAGAAGTAGATGCGGCACGACATTGCATTCGAACTGCACGGGAATCCGAACACCTCGAAGACCGAAATGTTTTGCAACGCAGATGTAGATTTCACGGAGCCGGACACGACCGCTCACATGCTGGGATTCAAAGCCAGCGTGCACGAAGTAGGAAAAACGCATGTATCGNAAGAAAGCGTGTACGCCTTACCGATCTCATCAGTACGTCGGTGCCTCATTCTTAGTGGTTGAACATCCGAGTTGCGGTCCAGCTTTTACCCTCCCTTTGAAACGGAGAGGGAATGGTGATGGGGCAGTGGATTTTCGAACTTATAACTCCAGATCCGACAACGACGAAAATAAAAACTCCTGTTTTCTGTACTCGTTTATGGGGGAAGCGAAGGGAATCGTCATTCCCACGGGGACGTACAAGCTGAACGATATGGAATTCTTCATAAAGAAGTAGATGCGGCACGACATTGCATTCGAACTGCACGGGAATCCGAACACCTCGAAGACCGAAATGTTTTGCAACGCAGATGTAGATTTCACGGAGCCGGACACGACCGCTCACATGCTGGGATTCAAAGCCAGCGTGCACGAAGTAGGAAAAACGCATGTATCGTCAAGTGAGGTCAACGTCTTCCCGGTTGACGTCCATAGAATAAAATGTAATTTGGCAAGTTGCAGTTACATGAATGGTAAACCGAGGAGCACAATTTGGTATGTTGGCACTCTTGGTCCTGGAGTAGGACATAGGATACTTGTTATGCCCGAAAATGGTACCGTTCCTGTGGAATAACAACAGAACGTAATTCTGCAACGGCTGGGAACGTGACCGAATAATTTTTTTCTTCTGGTGTCAGAGTTTATCAGGCCACGCAAGGACCTCTGAAATGGCTTAACGACTGCTATCAATCGATAACAACCGGGAACGAAAAATTAACGTGCCCTTCGAAGCCCGGAAGCGCTCAGATGTTATGCCACTAAACGGTCACCCATTCAAATGTGTGCCGCTGGGAACGTTGCTTAATTTTGTGGATTGATTAAGATCCCTCAGCCAAGCGCAAAAATTATTAACTAGTTACACTTATTTCTAAAGCAACAACTTGATGAAACTCACGTTTTGATTTTCATACATCGACGCTGGAAAGCGGAAATGTGGTAACTACGCGATAGTTGAACAGATACACTCCAAAAAGATTACCCTACTTCATGACTATCGGGTATAAAATATTTCTTTTATTTTGGGTTTCCGTAATCAGTTATAAACCTAGGCCAAAATTATATATTTTTATAATTCCGTTTTCACATAAATGAATTGTTTTTTCCCATTTGTACCCGGGCGAAGCCGGAACGGTTTGTTAGTTCAATATATAAAAACATCGTATTTACACATGAAATGGAAGAATATATTTAGCAATATATAAACCTANTTAATCACCAAACAAAATGTTGCATAAAACGAAGCCATCTGGTGGCGAAACGGAGTTCGCCGGGTTTGCTAGTCGGGTATAAAATATTTCTTTTATTTTGGGTTTCCGTAATCAGTTATAAACCTAGGCCAAAATTATATATTTTTATAATTCCGTTTTCACATAAATAAATTGTTTTTTCCCATTTGTACCCGGGCGAAGCCGGAACGTTTTGTTAGTTCAATATATAAAAACATCGTATTTACACATGAAATGGAAGAATATATTTAGCAATATATAAACCTATATATATCATATTTACAAAACACGTGGGAGAATATATTTTACATAATAAAGATAGTTAATAAAAAATGCAAAATATTGGTAAACAACAAAACTTTATGAGAAAATTAAACACATCGGCATTTATTTATACATAATAATAATTTTTTTACACATAGCATTAAAACATACTTTTTTCCATCAAAACTTCTAATCGCGAAGTTAAATAATTATTTTACTCTGTAGAACGTGCGTGTTCCGTATACTCAAAAAATACGAAGGAAATGCGAGGTTTTCACCACCTGGGTTTTTCTAAATATAGAGCCAAGCTCATATGCACACTCACGCACGAGCACCTCTGGCCATCGGTGGCGTTGTAACCTCAAAACTTTGCCAAGTGTCATCACATTTTTCAGAGCATACTTCAAATATTTATAATTTTTAATTTCATTATTAAATTCGTAATTTTCCCTGTCGTACATGCTTGATAATTGTCCGCCCACAATTTATTTTTCCATATATCCGATGTTTGTGGTTAATTTTGATTGTGGACGGCACAAATGAAATGCACACTCGTCACTGTCACAATCTTGCATTGATAATTCTAGAGTCTTACCATCGAAGACGCTTCTTTCAAGGAGGTAGTGAAAATTTTCGTCACACCGCTCCACAGATATGGTAACAGCCGGCCGGTCAGTGTAGGCTACGCCGTGCAGTAGAGGATATGTACTTGCATATTTTTTCTCGTAAATTAACTTATCACCAGGACGCGCTCCACCATTGCGAGAAGACTTGGTGGAAGGTCTCGGCCTCGAGCCTAGGTGCACTTGGCATGCTAAAGGCGTGCAGGTGAAGGCCCAGTCCAGGAAACCTTGCCTTTTCACAACATGGTTATGTCAGTCACATTTCTCCTGCAATTTGCACACATAATAATTTTTTTTTCTGAAAAAAACGGTGTAATATACTTTCGTACATTTTTGTCTTGCATACGTGGATATCACGATTTTGCATTACCAACTCCTCCAGCGAACAAGGAATCGCAGCTTTAGAGCATAAATTGTAAACGTAACAGTTTTCATATTCGCACGTCAATATGTCCCGCACATAACAGCCTTCTTAATCATCGTGGTAGCATAGCCAGTGAATTGTTATGTCACAAAATTTAATTTTCAGAACACCTAGAGTATTTCTAAAACTTACGCGTCGGTAGCCACAATTTAGTTCACTGTACTTGCTCACGTCTTCTGACCAAAATGGAGAAGATTCGGCTACGGACACTTCCATTTCTTCTTTGATATCACTGTATTCGAAGTCGGAGCTGATGGGGCTCTCTGCGAAGCTGGGAGAGGATAAGCTGTAGGAAGTTCTGGCCAATGGAGGCTGGTACGGGTTGCCTGATGCTTGCGGGTTCGTGCTAGTAGATGGCATTGACGAAGTTGCTCCTCGTGCCAATATGGGGCGGATAAGATGAAGAATATAATCTCCATTTTCTTCTGCCTTGCTTTTGCCGTTACATTTCTTCTTCACTTGACAACATGGCTGTTGTTAATTTAACTAGGGTTTGAAACCCTGCAAATTTCGAATTGATCACTGGGCTTTCCTCTTGAAATAGCGAAAAAGGAACGAGAGTGAGAAAAATTACTGCATTCCCGAAGGGGCTCGGGGTGCATCATATAAAGAGTTATTAAAGGGAAAAAATTAGTCCGCTATCAAAGTAGGCCGCCGTTTGGTCGGAACAAGGGTTTCTGAAAACACCTGACGAGTACTTAGTCAGTGATAAACATTGGTGGGGCAATTAAATATATTGGAAGGAGGTGGGCAATTAGCCAATGAGAATCAGGGGTGTGGTAATTGGTCAATTAAATATATGGGAGGGGGTAGTGGAGGTGGTCAGTCTTCTGCTGGGCGTGGTGCTGGGGACAGCACCAGCAATCTAAAACAAATGACAAACGAGAAAACTAAGACGACGGTCGAACGAAGGTGAGAGACAAACTCCAGTAATTTATAAACAAATGACTAATGAAAAACCAACATGGCGGACGGTGGCTGTGAGGCCTACCAAAATGGTGCACTGCACCTACCAAGATGGTGGAATGAGTGTGGGAGGAGGGTGTGTGGGAGACCTCCGTTTATTAAATTTTTTTAAATTAATTTCTTAATTAATTTTTTTAATAATTTTTTGGTATTCTTTGACGTAGTTTTTTTTTCATTTTCAAGTAACTGTGATTTTTTTATGCATTTAAAGAAATGACTTTCATCGCTAAGGCTCGCTGATGATAATGATGAAGTCAATAACAGGCGGCAGACGTTTTGACGACATGATAAGTAAACTGGTGACACGCTAACAGAAGTGTATTAAAGTTATAGGATAATATGTAGATAATAAAGTAAATATGCAAATATCGCTTGGTCATAATAAATCATATGTACATGNAAATGGTGCACTGCACCTACCAAGATGGTGGAATGAGTGTGGGAGG
Organism: Clitarchus hookeri; assembly: GCA_002778355.1. Taxonomy (NCBI): domain Eukaryota; kingdom Metazoa; phylum Arthropoda; class Insecta; order Phasmatodea; family Phasmatidae; genus Clitarchus; species Clitarchus hookeri. The sequence goes on along the minus strand of NQII01000550.1, from coordinate 264,454 downwards.
AGGGTGTGTGGGAGACCTCCGTTTATTAAAGTTTTTTTTAATTAATTTCTTAATTAATTTTTTGGTATTCTTTGACGTAGTTTTTTTTCATTTTCAAGTAACTGTGATTTTTTTATGCATTTAAAGAAATGACTTTCATCGCTAAGGCTCGCTGATGATAATGATGAAGTCAATAACAGGCGGCAGACGTTTTGACGACATGATAAGTAAACTGGTGACACGCTAACAGAAGTGTATTTAAGTTATAGGATAATATGTAGATAATAAAGTAAATATGCAAATATCGCTTGGTCATAATAAATCATATGTACATGNAAAGTTATAGGATAATATGTAGATAATAAAGTAAATATGCAAATATCGCTTGGTCATAATAAATCATATGTACATGCTACTGATTCCCTCTTATTTTGATATATTAAAACGGTCCTCGTTTGAAGGTACGAAAGTGTAGAGCAGTCCAAAATCCGTTTGAATCTTTGTTAACAGGCTTCAAAATATTACGGAAATACGATACCTTGTCCTGCAAAAATTAGTTTCCCATCTTCATCAAATGTCACTGTTTGAAGTGCGAATTTGAAACACGCCTGTTTAGGAAGGTCGGCATGATGAGTTTGTATTTATGATTTATTTGAAGCACATTTACCAGCAGAACGGCTGTAAATATATATAGTCTTGATGTTGTATGCAAAAGTGCACACGTTGAAAATTCAACAAATGTAAGAGATGTTATGTACACGTTAGGAAGTGAGCGACTAGTCGTCTAGGGGCACATAGTGTGACGGGAACTATACTCAAGACTACCAAGCATCACATATATTTCTATTGGTTCTTAGTTCAAAGTGCGGGTTGCACACTTGTATCTACAATGCTAACCACACAAATTGTTCGTTTATAGCTGAAGGGAGTTCCAGAGTGGAAAACTATTTTCTCAATTTGTAGCATATTACTTATTGTATTGTAAAAATTAAATAATAGCCTGGGAAACGTGTCAAAATTTCAGAAAATTTCTTTCCGAAAACTAGTAACTACCAAAATTTTAAATTACCGTTCTTTTCATACATGTTATCAAATTTAACAAAATATAAACATTAATATACAATTTNTACCAAAATTTTAAATTACCGTTCTTTTCATACATGTTATCAAATTTAACAAAATATAAACATTAATATACAATTTAAAATATGTGTTCATGTCACAAAGACATGACAATTTTTTCTTATGTTGTTCTCGCGTATTTCAATTTGACCAATTGAAATAAAATGTTATGTGAAAATAGCCAAACTTTAAACTGTTATCACAGGTANTCGCGTATTTCAATTTGACCAATTGAAATAAAATGTTATGTGAAAATAGCCAAACTTTAAACTGTTATCACAGGTATTGTGTGAATTATTAATGCATTGGGGGTATTTGATTGTTTAAACGATTATGGGCATACGCCTTTGCAAACACCTCGTTTTAGTCTCAGAAAACCCACTAGGTAAAATAGAGTAACTTAGATTTAAAACGTAAATAAATTTATTTACAAGAACTATTATGATCGCAGGTAGACCAAGTGTCGAATTTCAAAGAAATTTCAAATATATCACTTTTGCGATTTCAATAGTCGCTTTAGCTGAAACGAAAATTTGTTTCAAAATGCCTTTTTCAAACTTATATGTATCAATATTTCAGTCAAAAGACACGTATTTGCGCCAAAACATCTTTGTTGATATAAATTTTTAAATAATTTGGTATTTTGTTAAATTATCATCATTATCACGTACCTAAGTCANAACATCTTTGTTGATATAAATTTTTAAATAATTTGGTATTTTGTTAAATTATCATCATTATCACGTACCTAAGTCACAAATATCCTCTAAGTAAAGAAAGAAATGGGCTCTGAAATGAAGTTATCGTCTCGTCAACAGCGGGTTTCCTGGATACAGTTCGGGTTTCTGGGGAAATGAGAAAGGTGGGGAGAGTAGGCCATGTTCTGTCCGGGATTCGCCTGGAGTGGTTATGGAAAACGATGGAAGTGGAACTGAGTAGAGCGGAACCGGGAAGGGAACCGNAACATCTTTGTTGATATAAATTTTTAAATAATTTGGTATTTTGTTAAATTATCATCATTATCACGTACCTAAGTCATAAATATCCTCTAAGTAAAGAAAGAAATGGGCTCTGAAATGAACTTATCGTCTCGTCAACAGCGGGTTTCCTGGACACAGTTCGGGTTTCTGGGGAAATGAGAAAGGTGGGGAGAGTAGGCCATGTTCTGTAATATGGATGCATNTGGGGAAATGAGAAAGGTGGGGAGAGTAGGCCATGTTCTGTAATATGGATGCATTCCGGGATTCGCCTGGAGTGGTTATGGAAAACGATGGAAGTGGAACTGAGTAGAGCGGAACCGGGAAGGGAACCGAGATGCTCCCAATTGCGAGATCTGACTGCAGCATCTCGCTCGGTATCCACCACATGGCATGAACATTAGGTGCCGATGCTGAAAGTTCAACCTCTGCATTATGTTTACAAAATTTAAATTGCTATTATTAAAGATGATTAAAAACACAGTAACCTTTAAGAAGGTATGAAATAAACTTTCCTTTAACACCGTGAAAAGAAGAAGGGGAAAGGAGATAGGGACTTGCTATTAGAGCATGTGCAGAATGGGTTTCGTTAAATAGCAGTTCCAAAAGAGAACTTTAAAGTAAGTGACAGCCGTAATATTATGTTTAAAATATTGCATGTGCCATGAAATTGTTGTGTGTTGGCAAGATTTACCAAGGTGATTAATTTCTCCNCATTATGTTTAAAATATTGCATGTGCCATGAAATTGTTGTGTGTTGGCAAGATTTACCAAGGTGATTAATTTCTCCTCGCGGTTCACGCTTGCTTTGCGTGATTTATCTTGGAGGAGAGGGAGTTATCTATACATATTATAAAACTCAACGTCTCTCTGTCTGTCTGTCTTTTAGTGCGTTTATCACTCGAGAACCACACATCCGATTTACGTGTTTTTTTAATCGTAGCCAGGTTTTAGTATTTATTATGTTACATAAAGTAACATAAGGAATAAGCAATGACGATAATAGTGAATCAAGTAGGAAAAAAGTTTGCCGCCAGCGCGCTCTCTTGCAATACGTTATCTAAACCGTCAAAGATGGAACAATATCAGTCAGTAAAGAATTGTGTAGAATAAAAAGACCTTAAAAAACTCCGTGGTAGCATATATATATACATAAATCTATAACAGAGAAATACTAAGAAGCGTTTTACCATTTAATTTTTTAATAAATAAATACGTAAAATTCAAGCTGTTGTTTCCCCATTAAAAACTTAATATTTATCACAGAAAAAAATTATTAGAACTGTTTAACGAAGATAATAAATGTTCTACTCAGCATACAATTAACGCCTATCCTTTGAGATATCAAAAGTTTTGTGAAAAAGTAATTTTTTCGCGAGTCGGTTGACCGTATGGTGCAATATAGAGTTTGTGTATTAGCTAATTTAATATTATCATAGATACTTCCGGTATGCCAAGTTAGTAGTGATTGACTGCATAGTTTCGTAGATATAGCATACTAAGCTAAAATGTTTATATAGTCGCCATTCTGAAAATAAGCGTCTGACACTTTTAAAACTTATAAGTATGTTTAAATTTAAAACATTTGTATGTCGATTATTTATCTCAAAATTAACACTAAGTAAAATTGAACTTTTAAAAAAAAAAAACTTAAACAATAATTCTGTAGTCCAGGCGAGCGGAGCCGCGGGTGCAGCTAGTGTTATAATAAAAGTAGAACTTGTTCATTATCCTTCATCGCCCCGCACTTCCTTTCCATTACGCAAACATGCAAGACTATTCCAAGACATTCTCATGCTGTTGTTACACACTGTATTTAGAATTTTTCTTTTAAGCTTTATGGACATTTTTCCGGTATCATTTGTATGCTATCCTACTAATATTATAAATGCAAAAGTTTCTGTGTGTGTGTGTGTGTNGACATTTTTCCGGTATCATTTGTATGCTATCCTACTAATATTATAAATGCAAAAGTTTCTGTGTGTGTGTGTGTGTGTATGTTTGTTACCACTCAGCTCCATAACGGCTAAACGGATTTTGATGGAATTTTGTATGNCTGTGTGTGTGTGTGTGTATGTTTGTTACCACTCAGCTCCATAACGGCTAAACGGATTTTGATGGAATTTTGTATGTAAGTACTTTAGGTGCTCGAATAGGACATACGATACTATTTATCCCATAAAATTGTACGGCTCCTGTGGAATAACAACAAAACCTAATTCTGCAACGGCTGGTAACGTGACCGAAATATTTTCTTCCTCTGGTGTCAGAGTTTATCAGGCCACACAAGGACCTGTGAAATAGCTTAACGACTGCTATCAATCGATAACAACCGGGACTGAATATTTAACGGGCCCTTCGAAGTCCGGGAGCGCTCGGATGTTATGGCACCAAATGGTCGCCCATCCAAATGTGTGCCGCTGGGAACGTTGCTTAACTTTGGTGATTGATTAAGATCCCTCAGCCAAGCACAAAAAGTAATGCCTAGGTACACTTATTTCTAAAGATACAACTTGATGAAACTCACGTTTAGATTTTCATACATCGACGCTGGAAAGCGGAAATATGGTAACTACGCGATAGTTGCACAGATACACTCCAAAAATAATAACCTACTTCTTGGCTATCGGGTATAAAATATTTCCTTCCTTTTGGGTTACCGTAATCAGTTGAAAACCTAGGCCAACATAGTATAATTTTATAATTCTGTTTTCACTAAAATTAATTGTCTTTTCCCAATTTATTTATTAGTGTATTACTGTAAAACGCAATTGTGCCCGGGAGAAGCCGGGTCGGTTCGCTAGTTACAAATAAATACATATTCGGTATAATTTTAATGCATATATTATTATAAATACATGAATTATTCATAGCTATAAATGTCATTAATTCATTGTTTTTCGTTGAAAATCACAAAGGAAAAAAATTAACAACCAGGGTTAATATTCTGGCTGCATTTTTAAAAATGTTAATTTGGTTTCCAAAATTTTTTTAATTTTTTTGCACTTAAAGTTACAAAAATTGATTTTAAATTGCCGATATAAATACGGCAAAACGGTTATGAATTGAAACATTCTATGCTTGTCGTTTTTATAGTGCTACATATTAAGTTCTGTGGAAATGTTTGGGACATTCAGCATATTAACATAAAATATCACCTACTTCCTTGAGTCATACAAAGTGTAGACTGACTACATAATTATAACTTGTCACCAGCATTTGGTGAGTATCAGGCTATGTTTTTACCGGGATAAAACAAAAATATAAATTTTTCTTGTGGCGATATTTTCCAAAAGGGCAGAAAATTACTTCATATATTTACTCACTTGATTCTTGCATATATACTGCTAGCATACAAAGTTAAATTAAAATGTGTTTTATTATTTCATAGATATGGCATGCTATGCTTATATGTCTGCATGGCCACTATTTTGAAAATAAGTGTATCTTACAATATGTCCTATAATTTTACATATCATACCAAAGTACTGCTCGTTTACCTACTTGAGTAGGAATCGGTTGTTTTTTCTCCGAGGCATGACAAAACTTGATTTATTTACGTGGTACTACTTTACAAAATGGCCTACAAAAGAGGTCCTGCATAGACATATATGATTGTCGCAATATATACTGCCAGCACGTAAAGTTAAGTTTAAATTAATTTAAAAAAATTGTACAATTAGATTAATGGCTCTGCTAAAGTGTTTATATGTTCGACAAATTCGAAATAAGTGCCTTAAGATCTTTAAACATAAATATTAATATGGCCTACTTTAGCACCACTTGTCTGCCAAATTTGGAATGATAAAAATTGTATTAATGATGTAGTGCCATTTCGCAAATTGGCTTGCAAAATTGGTTAATTGTAAGCATGTGTGATAATATCAAAATGTAATTTTATAATATAAATATTGGTCGAAATTGGCTGAACGGCGAGGCCTATGATTACTAAAACAAATTAAAATAAATATACGTATGTCCGCCACTTTGAAAATAAGTGTCTTATTTATTTAAGTTGAATATATTCACATGATCTTCTTATATATCAAAATTCGTGAGAATAGGTTAAGGGGTTTTCGAAATAAATAAAAAATAATAATTTTAATTTATGGCTATCTTTAAAAATGGCAGACCTATTACAATAACCATTTTCAAACTCAATGTTTACATAATGCACTGTCAAAATAGAAAATGTGGTTTAAACAAGTTAAATGGTTCCCGAAAAATAGCATGGTGCCCTAAATATTAAAACAGCCACCATTTTGAAATTGAGGAACCTGTGTAATCGAAAACTATAAACTACGGATGTATTTACTAAATTTTATACGTTTACTGAGTTTGGCGAAATTCTGTTAAGAGGTTAGAAAGTTATTAAGTGGTGTCATTCACTAAAGACAGACATTCGGAAAGAAGGTTAAAAAATAGTCCCTTAGTATAGAAGTTGAAATTTAAAATACATTTAAAGTTCTCTTTATTTGTGTTGGGTTAAAACTGTTCCAGTTCCTGCGATAGTATCAGCTATTTCACCATGCATAGATACGGCAGAGGGGTAAATTTGAAGGCCTCCGGGATTAGTTAACACGAATATGGGGGCAGTTAGAGAGGATAAGAGCTGGTGAGGTAGGGAAAGTCCATAATATGCTAACAAGATTACGTAATTCGCTGTTTCTGCAAATTACGTAGAGATGCAAATAATATCCTTTCACAAGGGGGGAAAGCAGTAATTACCGACTTTAACTAATTAGCCTACTTTCCTCTGCACTGCACTGCACAAGGTTTGTTACAGGTCGGCTGTGCGAGATTGGAGTGGCGAGATACCTCTTTTCAGTTAAACGTTTCTTAAACTCATCGCTATTGGCAAGTCATTTTAATCATAATATCGCTTTTATAAGAATAACTCCCCTCTCTGCCTTCTCAATACAGGTTGAAAAAATATCATTGCTTTAAATTCAAGTGATTTTATTACACATTTCTTTGCTACCCAGATAATAGCGATTAGCTTCAATACAAATAATAGTCTGAATTTCTATAAACACTAGAATCAAACATTTTCATAAGCCACTCAAATGGTGAAACAGTGCCAACATGAGTTTTAAAATACGTTTAATCATATGGGAATTTTTGCCACATTGAATATGTGTATGTGGCAGTGCTGTTGGTGGATGATGTAAATATCCGCTATAAGTTTCTGTGGCAGTACCATCCAAACACCGCATGACTGAAACCACTTGTGAGTAAAGGAAGTAAGCACAAAACGTGCTTTAGCTCCAAGACTCAGTCCATTCAGTTCATGGTACTACAATTATTCCATGTGACAATAACAATAATAACAGAGACACTTTTTATGTGAGAGACTCTTTTATATGATATTTACATGGCCTTCCGTGGTACTGGAAGAGTATGGGTGGAAAGTTTTGTAATATGATGTTTAAGATATCATTTCAGCTCACATATTTCAACATTGTGTATTAAATAAGTTATTACTTAGCGTGGTTACTGACCATAGCTACGAATGCACGCTAACCAAGTTGATTTGAAATATGTTTGTTTCGTAAGCACAAAATGTAGCGAAAGTCATTTCAGTGCACTTATTTATAAAATAGTTAACGTGTCCATTTATATTTACTTAATTCGAGATTTCAGTGGCGGTGCCATTAGTATGTTAATTTGTTGATGAAGGTCTATGTTGATTTAAAATATATTATAATTTATATTCAAGAATCCTATCTCATAAAATTGTAGAAAAATACGTTATGAAAAAATTATTTCATCAGTTAACTAACGTACTGCCAGCATACACATTTTCATTAATGTATGTAATATTATACGGTACATAAAACATACTAACCTATAATATTTATTTGCCCTATATTTTGAAAGTAGGCGCTTGATCTATTTTCATCATTCATCACAAACTGAACAACCATCTGTGTGCCATATTTCACAGCGATATGTCTACTCGTTGTGAGATATGAGACGCAGATGTTATACAAACTACAGTGCCATCTTACGAAATGGCATCTTACGAAATGTTATGAAAAACCAATTTCACATTTACGATAAGTATAATAATCTTACCAATATTTTTTTGATATTTGTGGTATGTGTCGGTGTACATTTTATGTCCAGCGATCCTAAAATATTTAATCACCATTTTAAAAATAGATGACTAAACTCTTAAAATCTGGTATTGTGTGGATCCTACTATAGCAATACTTGTATGTCTAATTTGGTGATAACAGTATGCGTATTTCTCGAGATATTATAAAGAACTTCATTTTGTTTCCCAGTAGCAATGTCAAATAAATGGCAAAAAATGTAGATTTTCATAATCAAATAGAATTCCCACAATATGTACGGGCGGAAAAAAATGTTTGTTTTAAATGTGTCAAAAGGTTGTTACGCCGTTGAGAATGTGTGCCCGATATAAGAAAATTGTATGTTAAGTATGTCCTACCATTGTACTACTTGTGTTCAAATTGCAGCAACTGATTGTGTAGGTCCCGATAAATTGATTTAAGAGATTTATTTTTTTAAGGTGACGTTTTCCAAAATGGAGGAAAAATTACGACAATAGTAGCTAAATTTATTACCGCTAGTGTGGGCTGTCAAAACGCATATTTTGTTAAGATCGGTACAATAGTTTTTATTTTAATTGACACACTCATAAATTTAGAATATTATTCACCCAGCATGCTAAAATAGTGGAAAATTCGAATTTCGTTGATAATGATATTGTATGTATATCGAGAGTGGTAAAAACCGACGCGCTGGTTCACAATTTCTTAAGCAAACATACCAACTTATACACATATGTTCGCATAGTAACGTATACTTACAAGGTAAAACTTATTTCGAAAAGTGGGCTACTAAAAACTTGCATAAAAGCAGAGAGTGGACTTACAATTTATAGTCAATAATATTTAATAACACTGCGTAATTGTAGTCTATGTTTCTTCGCAAAGCACACAATTTTCCATGATTTCGTGTTCATATGAATCTATACAACAGAGTATTTTTATATAATGTAGCAGATAATCGCTTTCCTTACTTGGAAATTTAAGGATTAAATATATTTTATATTCTCATAATTTAAGTCATATCTGTATTTTTATTTTGAGCACGTTTATCTAAACGTAATATTTATTTTCACTTATCGCCACAGCGAAGTGTGTTCACTTATAAGGATAATGAGTGTGGAATACCTTGAAAATGAAACTTCATATTACAACGAGCAACAATGCACGCTGTAATTTTTTCTATCACTGAAATATTCCACATAAACAAAAAGTTTGCTTAAAAAAAATTTATTTTATATTGCTGAGTTTATCTATACACATGGGCGACTTATATTTCAGATCACTTAACTTATATCTGAGAAATCCACACACACACCTGTCACACGGGAATAAATTCTGGAACCACGTGCTGTACGATCTCTGTTATAGAGCTTAACATAGTAAAATATAAATCTTCGTTCTCGGACAAGGGGCTGGGGCTCGGAGCCGAAGCCGACTTCATGCTCTGTCATTCCGGTCCCCCGCCCACCATATTGGATCTGTATGACCTTGACCTTAACCCCAGTTACATTTGACATTAAAATACCTCAAAAATTAAAAAAAAAAATTCTGACAAATATAAAAATATTAAAAAATTATAAAAAAAATTCGAACAGCCAAGAAACTGTAAAAATTCTAAAAAAAACCAAAACATTGACCAAAAAATTTATCTTGGCATTTGACCACATGGCCCTTCACCCTGTAACCCTTGACCCTAGTGACATTTGACCTTGAAAATTTCCAAATAATTCAAGAACATTTCCATACAATCCAAAAATCCCACATAATTTCCAAAAACAATTCTAAAAAAAATTTCCAGAAATTCTAAAAGAACCTTTGACACTTGACCCAATCAGACTACCCTGGACCCCATGACTCATGAGCGTTGACTGCATGTCAATGTCACCGACCTATCAGCCATCTTGTTTCTAGAATTTTCCACTTCATTCTCTGTCATTCCGTCTTTCTACTTTATCCTCTGTTATCCCATTTTGCTACTTCATGCTCTGTCATTCCACCTCGTCTCTGTCTTTCTTCTTTCTCCCAACTGTTTTCTCTCTTGCACTTTTTTCGTCCTCCGTCATTAAAGTTTTTCTGCCGTGGTTCCTTAGCCGCCTGCTAGGAGCAATAGTGTCGGCCATGTTGTTGTTTGTTACTTTTAGGGTGCGCTGGTAGATATATTTATTTATGAATTTAAGGATTAAGTATAACTTTCCATTTACGAGAAGCTGTGAGTAGGGTATATAAATATTCAAATAATTAAAACAATTTTCGAAATATTTTCATGTTTTTAGAATTTTTGGTAAATTTTTGGGAATTTAATGGTTGAAGGTCACTGGGGTCAAGGATTTGGGGTTAATGGTAATGGGGCGAAGTGACAGGGTTTTTTGGTAATTTTTTGCAAATTTTTTGAATTTTTTTAGAGTTTTTTGGTTTACACAATTTTTTTATAATTGTAAAATTTTTTGGATTTTTAGAAATTTATGAGATTTTTGGAAGTTTTAAAATTGTTTGGGAATTTGTAAGGTCAATGGTTACTGGGATCAAGGTCAAGGCCATCCAAATCCAATATGGCGGCGGGCGTCCGGAATGACAGAGTATAATGTAACGAATATTTGTATATTGTAATTACCATCATGAAAACAACTTCTAAAAAAAATAGCACTATGTGATTGTAGGCTGCCCATTTGTAGCAAAAAAAAATTTTTTCTCCATTAGGCTATTGTATTATCCAACATTGCAAAAACCAGAATATAAATGGAGCTATGTGTCGCTGACTGATGTGAAACAGCCGCTTGTATTGTGAACTTTAGATGCACTAGCCAGCAAAATGGTGTCACTGGCCACCAACCAGCTGGGACTCTCTTCGCCAATGAGCGCCAGGTAACGCACTCGCCAGCCTGCAGCGCAGCTGTTAGAGATTCCTCCGCAGTATGCAGTAGCCAATCAGACACGACTTCCCTTCCAGAGACTCGCGCAGCTGACCAGCGATTGGTTACGCCCTCATCAAAGGAGGTGCCACATCATTTCATTTCTGTATAATTACCTATTCTGTGCTACTTCCCTGTCTGGGGCACAACTCGCTGTTCTAGCGGCTGAAGCTCGAGGTGGCTTAATGGCTAGAGCACTCACCTTCCACTAAAATGTAATAGACTCGATTCCCGGCGGGTTCATACCCAGATTTTCGCACGTGGGAATCGTGAAGGATGATGCCAACGGTCGGCGGGTTTACTCGGGGATCTCCCGCTCTTGTTTAATTTCGACGGTACTCCATATCCACATCGCTTGACCCTCATCGGCCCTTAAAACCTCGTTGTTATGAGCTGCCAAACCTTAGCACTCGAGTGTAAATAGGAGTTGTGGACTCTAACCTGCAGGTCGTTGAACCAGGCAGGCGTTTTATCTTCGTTGAAGTACTCGGGTGTAACTGTTGCAACACGGGAAGTGTGGCGAATGCAGCGGGTTTGCATGCAGCTTATCTGTGATGGCGAACCTCCGCGTGGTGGGATAGCTTTCTACCTTCCCGCTGTGTTGTGACGTTATCCCATCCCGCCCACTGTGTGATACCTCAGCCCGCCTGAGCCGAGATGTTGGCCACACAGTACAGGACGTTTCAACATCGGTACACGCTGCCTTGCACTTGAAACAAGGGATAAAGAAAATAATAATCTCCATTTGTTACAAACTATTCTTTTCAAACTAATAACCTAGAATTTTCTTGCAACTGCACAGCTGATATAGTGTATATCATTATTTAACATTATTTTGGAAAACTTATATAATATATATATGGAGCCCATAGTTTATAATAAACTTTAAGTTTACAACACTCGCATGTTAAAATTCAGCTTAATTTTAAAGCATTCCCCACTAATATTTTGTGAAACTAAATTTAATTTAATTTTAGTGTAATAAAAATATATTTGGCGACTAGTTTGTAAAGAATTCCTCGCACAAATACAAAAAAAAATCACACATTACAAATGGGCCTTACGGTTCGTAACAGCAACTACGATCAAAGAATGCCAACTTCACAAAGCTGTCCAATGTTCTGTTCTCTTTCTATAAATATAATCAAATTATACATATGCTCTCTCAGATTTCAGTGGTAATCTAAACTTTAAAATTGTATTTTAATGTATAGCCATCGTGAATATATTGATTATCAAACAATGACAAGTAGTACATAATATTTTAATTTGTTTACGCTTTACCTGTCAGCATAGCACGCGAGATGGTGCCATAATATATTCTCTTAATTAGGCATTGTTTTGTTGGTATCGATATTATCACCTCAGAAGTTGGCTTCCATTAAAAAAACCTTGTTCTCTGCAGATACCAGTAACCAAATTACTAAAGCAGTAAACTCTAACAGTTTTAGAATATCATATAATATTACAATCTACTATATAAAAATGCGAAAGTACGTAATTACTTGACCGCAAAAAGCGTTAATACTGAGGTAAACATCTTACAACAACTTTCAATCGCCCATATGTAGGCTTATCATATCTTTACATTATTACTCAGGTTGAAAAAAAATACTACCGTGACCTCAAATAAAAAAATGGGTGCGTGTACTTATGTACGCGCGTTAGAAGTTATACTTCTTTGGCGTGACTAAAATAAAATNGGCTTATCATATCTTTACATTATTACTCAGGTTGAAAAAAAATACTACCGTGACCTCAAATAAAAAAAATGGGTGCGTGTACTTATGTACGCGCGTTAGAAGTTATACTTCTTTGGCGTGACTAAAATAAAATACATGTATTGTTATGGCCTAACACAGTACAACATCTTCGCCAAATATTGTAAAATTGGGTTGATTGCTTCCCGAGATACGAGAAAAACATCCCTACCACTTTCACTGTCAATTTTAGTTACAATGTGCGCACGTAATTTCCGTTGCAAACTAAAATTTTACCCTCAACGTACCAAAAAAAGTATAACTTCAAAAATACGCTTGAAAAGAAAGGTAACATTCTACCAAGCCAATCTCCTAACTTCTTTAATTTCTCTGTATGGTATCAGGCTGGCCATTTCAGCAATTAAATATATAATTCAAGTCAAAATTATTGCAAAAGTAATTTAAAAATGCACCTATAAAATAATGAATGATGTCTCTTACAACCATCATCAAATACATTTTCCATGTGGCGTTCAGTGTATATACCACAGTGGTTCAGATGGTTAACAAACGATTTGTGTGCTTGAATCCACAAATAACGTACGCAATACAAAGCGCTACTGTGCGAGTGCGTTACTGAGGCAAATACTATTTATTGCTAATTTACGCCAACAAACGCTGAGAATAAAACATGGTTACAGAGTCCATCTAAACTTTTAAAATAGGGACAGTCATATTATGGGTTTTAGATACCATCCAAATATTGTAAACATAGATAATAATACCAGCGGAACAGTTTCATGTGTTCCTGAGCATGACTGTACTTTGTACTCTGCACTGCGCCCCTACTACAAAACAAATAGTACCTTCAAAATAACAGCATCAACAATATTTATTTGTATTGTCCCCACAACAGTCAAAGAAGTAATAATCTAGCAGTACTATGTTGTGCAGTCCAACATCATACCACTCCGTTCTGTTATTACAACTCTGATTGTGTGAACAATTCAAGTATTGTTGACTTAATTCTATTGGCGATACTATCTTTTATGTTTCTGTAATGCCGTGCCCTGCTGTAGCAATCGTATGCACAGTAAGAATAAAGCAGACAGTAAAAAAACAAACAGTTATGTTGGTATTACTGTGTGAGCCGTATTAAGACGGTACGTACAACACATTAGATGGTTTGTCCCTATTTTGACTGTCTAGATTATTTCTACAGCCATATATTTCCTCAGTGCAGTTACGCAAGATACTGGGAGAGTGTTCGATGATAAGGAGGATGGATCATCTGCTTGTTAAACTTATCAATATCCAGCCACACGTAGATCCACCTGTTTTACGCGAAATGATTTACGCGCACGCTCAGGCGTCAACGTCCTACATTGCAGATCTGTAATATTCCTTTCATTATTGCTGCAGACGATGCCTTATCGCAGGAGAGTTGACTGTTTGCTAGGATTCAACATGGTATAGCATTCGTAAGTTTTTGAATAACTTACTGTTGCGTCTTCATTGTGTGCTCACTAAAAAGGTACACTGGGTATTGCAGGTTACCTGAGTGTGACAAGCATAGTCAAATACGGAATAGTTTTCAAATGTACACACCTTGCAACGAAAAGAATAAAAAATTACGTATTGTTATGTATCGTGGACTCGAAACCAGATCCCCAACTAAATCACGAAGGCAGCCATGTTTATATATCCTTACAATAAAACCACTAAAAATGCTACACATGTTCATTTTGAAATATCATGAAGTGATTGTTCCCCACCTAATCCACTCCTCATTGATACACAACATTTACGAACAGTATTCACAGGTGAATCAACAGGGCACCAGATGCACTTTCATTGTCACATCATTTTGCGGGCGTTATTTGCATTCACCTTGTATTTATGTTCTTGAAGATTGTGATTAATTTTGTCTTCTGTCATACTCTGCTTTATAAATATTGCAATCTCTTAAAAATAAACCGCTTTTTCCCTAAAAATACACATAAATGTAGTATTACTTTCTAGTGCCAATGTCACTAAAATTATCCCGCTACTGTGAATTTTAATCTTGCATATCAAGTATATAGTCTATTCGTTGTTTCATCCAACTTTTTTGAATAAAACGTTTGAAAAATCAACCAATAAATGGCGTGCTTGGTTGTTCCCTAAATATGTCAAATATAACAAGTGTATTATACTTATTTTAATACACAAGTACCTTATTTTTCGTAGATAAATTTAACTGTTACTCAAATTTTATTTATAAATTGTAATATTGAATTAATAATTAATAATAATTAAACACGGAGAATAAAGGTGTCTTGGTAATGCCTCATTAAAAACTATTCTTATGCTTATTATTATTAAGTAGAGTGCGCTTTAATGCGGTGCGTTGTCCCTTTGGTCTAATTTTTGATACTTGGTTAAGCTTATTTTGCATGAGGTGAAGGAATATCCTGGAAGTAGAAATTATTCATGGCTTCGAAAAGTTGCAAGTAACCGTGAATGTACTGTAAATCTTATATATGCGGGGTTACGAATGCAATAATAAATAACGCTTTGGTTGATTCTTTTTTTTTTTTGTATGAAGTGAGTATGGATATATTTTCCACAGGATTATACCACGCTAACTCCAGGTGCACACTTTGCGAGATGATGCGATATAGAAAATTGGGCGTAATACTTAATACATACTGTGACCTGTTTGTTAAGGAAGATGAACAATATATCGTTTACATCAGGAATTAAAATTAGTTATTTGCAAAATATCAGGAACTACGTGAAGTTATTACAACAAATTCATGAATGGTGTCACCCTGACTGGTGTTCATTTAACGTACCTGTAATAATTACGTTTTAACACTCATTTAACACCCACGAGTAATATGTTTTTTTTTAATAATAATGCCGCATCCCTTTATTTCCTGATGAAGGGCGGTGTTTTCACCCGCGAAATGTTAGCAAACGGCAGATAAAATTAATGGCAACATGTTCACGTATTTGTTGCTTCAACTTACGTAGTTTTGCGGATAACTACAGAACTTTAATTTCCCAATTTTCAGGGGCGTCTCTCAGCGTTATTAAATACGTTAGGTGATAGGCAGTATTAACTTTTCTACCTCATTTTACATAACGAAACATAGTTTGTAACTTCATTTCAGAATAACTTCGCAAATAGATTCATATATTCACACCCATCCGCAACTCACCTACACATTTCTGTATTATGAGGTCGACACTCCCAGCTTAAGCGAGTGACTGACTTGACATTGGCAACATAGGGCACTACATTCTGCGTGCGTAAGTGGGGAATGGGAATGCCCGGCGGGGGGGGAGGGGGTTGTATCTGCACAGTGTGAGAGGCAGCAGTAATCCAGCGGCACAATGGGACAGCCTGTCTCCTGGTTCTACTCCACTCACCACGCCCGACGTGAGTCAGTTGATTCTTTTGTCATGTGCGTATGGCGTAAGAGACACACCGGGGCGTGTTCAGTCACACAAAATGCGCAATTGTCCGTGGCCATGCGAGTTGCCAAACAGGTGACCTGATTCCGCTAGTCGATCCATGCATTGTTCCTGAGCGCTACTATATAACTGAGAACAGACAGGACACAACATAGCCAGCCCGCTAACCTCCCTACACGACCAAAAGCTTTCGATGTGGGGAACTACGCGGACGTTGCCGTTGGACTGAGGGTTGTCGCGGCGTTCTCCAGTTTCCTCCATTACCACTTTCCTTCTCTGATCCATCTCCCTCTCCTTCGGCTACCTTTTCCGCGCTGCAGACCTCAGCTTCTTGGCGCCACTCTTAGCTTTCACTAATGTCCTGAAACCCAGTGACTCACACATATGTTACCTATTTACCTGGCTGCATCATTGAAAGCATAGCAGTAACATTAGAAGGTCTGTAGGTCGTGTGCATAAAATTCGCTGTCGTGACTTCGAGCATATAGTTTCATTACTACGCAAAGCAGATCGTGTGCCTAAGTCAACAGTCACTTAGAGCAGAATAGAAAACCTTTGACGAAATTGTTTATTTAGCTGAAAAATGAGGGAACCTAGGTATGCTGCAGCAGCAAAGAAATGTCGCAAGTTATAAATTAAAAGGAAATAACAGGTGATAGTGTACCAGTACAAGATATCCTTACGGTCGGAAAATAAAATACTTTAAAACAAAGAAACATGCCAAATATTTTAATGTCTATTTTCAAAATAATATCTTCCTAAATCTCTTCCTCTACTACATTTAAACATTTACCAGTACTGCCAACTAATGTCAGACTTGTTGTAGAATGTCATCGACTAAAAATAATACATAAGAATCCAACAGTGAATCAATATTGCACAAGGTTTCTGGTTGTGCGTAACGCTCTATCCTCATGCCCTGTGATATGTGCCTACTCTATGTTGTTTTATTGCGAACCCACCATTTCCCATTTCACGTGTTGCAAGCAATTAAAACATGGTTATTAATACGATTGTTTATGTAGAATTGTGACTTATGTAAGGCCGAGTATAAGGCGCAATTCCGCAAAGTGTCTAATACCATTAGAAAGAGTAGTTTATGAAAATAACGAGAGATTTCGTCCAAAATACCTCATCGATTGGATCACAATTTCAACTGAAACCTTTTTTCCTCTCTCGTACAGGTTAAATCATAAAGCAGTAATTTGTGCAGCCTAAAATTACGGCACAGTTAAAAGAAATGGTGAAATCGTACGTATCTTGTTGTGAATCATGCTGGTATTTACTCAATAGAGTGCCGGCGTATTTCCTGATCTGTACATTTTTTGAGAAAAGTGCCTTGGAAATCGACGTCACATTTTGTGCGGTTTGGATACCTCGTTTCTTATGAATGAATACTCACGCTACCATATACTATCGATAGTTACAAGTTTCTATGGTGTTCGCCGTGAGTGTATAGCTACCATCAGACACCATCTCAACTTGCAACCAATCACCACACTTCACTGCCAATAGTGTCTAAGTTAAACAAACACTTGAAACGTGAGAAAAAAAATGTGGGCCTGGAGTAGAGTTCAATCCTTTCCGACAGAATTTAATTTATGGTATCAAATGTCACAAATAAGAAAACGTTTTGCATGGTGTACTGAAACTGACCCAGTGCATGTTATATAATCAAACAAATAAGGATAGACACCGGAAAATCGAAACAAGTATTTGAGCCAAGATGTTTTCATTAATATTCCAGTTAGCTTCACCTTCTGTGATTGTATTAACAATATTTAAAATCGGCTAATTTATTTGCAGAACAATCACATTCGTTATTTTTATAGTACCACGTTAAAAAATGAATTCTAGTAAACGTCTTAAACCTATGCACTACATGGATATAATGAGACATATCTTACTGCAAATGTGGCAATATTTAGCGTCACTGCTGTATAAATTGGGGAGGTGCAATGTCCATTTGATTCTTTCCTGAACAAATGTAAGAAAGCGACCAACGATGTATAAGAAGAATCTTTACCAATCACGCTTTCCCACCGTGCGTATACACTTGTGTGGTAGGATTATATTGCAGAATACTCACTGGCCCAATGAACTGGGGTAGTGGCTTCATACATGCGTGAAGGTGCTCGGTTTACAAATATTATACCTTCAAATAGGCCACTCTACATTGTACGTGTTGAATATAAACTTATCCTGCTGCGTTAACAAATATAACTACATTCCTAGCGTCTAAGTCATGTTACATGTGAGCTGTAGGTGAATAAAACTGACAATAGTTAGTTGCACGTTCGTTCATCAAAGTAAAGGTGAAAATGTGAAAAAAAAATAATTATGCCTAATGATTTATAACGGTAATATTATATTTAGAATTGTGCACGAGTTACATTTGCATCTCCAAAAATGCGAATAATTTAAAGATTTAATAAATACACTTGTTAAAAAAAATTGCTATTTTCTTATATTCGTTATGATAAGAACTGATTTTTTACAAGATATACAGCCCTTGAATTTAAAGGTGACCCAATAGCTTATTGCAAATGTTTATAGGATACTGAAAATTTACGTTGGATGGAAAAAAATTATTCGGCAGTAATTTACACAATATTAAAAATTAATTTGCGAGTTCCTTGTTACTGTGGACCGAAGAAGTGAAAACTACAAAATCGAATGCTAACATAAAAACTATTCGAGTTACCGCATATTTTAGGCATTTAATTTTGCAAAGTGATAATATAATCTGGAATTTAACGACGGACAACAAATTAGCATGCAACAAATGTTATCACCAAGTTAAATCTCCCCGAGCGCAATCGTTAAAAGCGCAAAATACTGTAAACTTTGAGTAGGCACGACACTTGAAGAGCCTGGTGGACATGAGTTATCTGCGACACTCCGTTACTTGTTTCGTAACTCATATTGCCCGCTAAACAGCATCTTAGAATACTAATGGGAGTTTTTGAAATATCACAGGGCANATTGCCCGCTAAACAGCATCTTAGAATACTAATGGGAGTTTTTGAAATATCACAGGGCAGGAGTTGCTGAATTATACACGTGGCTTGATGATCATTCTATGCAAAGCCGATAACACTTCCATCTAACGAATTTCAGTGCATAGTAATAATAATGAAGGATTGTTTTCGTCTAATTATTTAATGATAGTTACGTGGTTTTTCGTGGCTGCATCTTGTCTTTAAATTATACAATTTAAGACATTTAATCATGTTCATTGATCTCCACCCGCAATATATGTAAAAAAATTAAAGTTAATTTTCACATTTAAAAGCATACGCAGCATTTATGAATTACTTTATACCCAGAAACTTCCCGAACCTATTTCCTTATTGGCATCATTTCAGAGTTTCCTGTATTCTCGAGATGAAGCTAGTACTTTGGTAGTAGCTGTACAAATAAGACAAGTTGCATATTATTCGAAGACATTATTGCCTCGCATTTATTCATTGGCCAGTTTTATATTTTATGTGAAAGAACTGTGGTCCAGTTATAAAAGTACCATACGAAGAAAGGGGCTAATGATGTGACGCCATTTTTGTACTAGTGACTAACGTAATTAGGTTGATTATTTTTACCTTCTCTTTATTAATATATTTAGTTATATAAAACTAACATTAATAATTATGTGTAATCTACAAGTAGTTCGTAGAGCAAGGTAATATTTCTTCCTTTCCAGTACATATCTTTTAACAAGTGAATAACTTCAACGTTTGAACTACTTTTGCCATAAGTAGAAATGTAATGCACATAAAAATNATATCTTTTAACAAGTGAATAACTTCAACGTTTGAACTACTTTTGCCATAAGTAGAAATGTAATGCACATAAAAATGACACTTATTTTGGTAAAAATATGTGTTGCTTATGCCTTTAAAACATTACAACAGAACATAATGTTGTCTTGTCACTTCTATGGTAATATTTGTACAGTTTGTCAGTAGATCCAGTATAATTTTTCACCAAATATGTGCAAGAATTGTCATTTCTTCCGGAATATTTTAAGATCACCTGTTGCAGTAGACTAAAAAAATTTTGTACGTTTTACTAACATATAATTGAAAACTAATTACCAAAATTAATTCTTGTAACACTATTAATGAATTTTATATCCTTACAATACACTGTTGTATGAACTGCATTAAATTGTTATCCCTAAATTTATAACACATAAATGATAGTATGAATGATTGATGAAATTCAACATTAGATTTACTAATTCCACTGTAAAGTTTCAATTTCCGTTAAGTTTACCCTAATGTACTTGTTGTGTGACAAAAATTATCTCGGCAACTATTTTCCGAATAACTATTTGTAAAAAAACCAGAGTGCTTTCATAGTGGAAGTTACCGGAAGACATGTTGTGAGCTGTGAGGCTGGGAGTGCTGTTCAGTTACAGCCTGTGTTTGGGCAGTGGGAGGAGTGTTACTAACTGGCGGTGGTAAATGTCACGGCCCTAAGTGCGTGTCTGCTGTGGCTTCCACTTGTCTTCTCGGACCATATGAGAGCAGCGGTGTGTGTGAGTAGCTTCCAAGGTCGCAGCGAGTCCCTCCAACTCTCCACTGAGCGGGCAGATCTACTGCCTCTGTCTAAGTCTGGCGCATCACCTCTGCCACTCCCAGCACGTCGTCGCACTTCTTGCTTTCTGAAGAAAGGTGCAGCGGTCAGAACGCTTGCCTACCACCAAGGCGAACCGGGTTCGATTGCATGCAGGTCGACCTGGGTTTACCCACGTGGGAATCGTGGACGATGCTGCTGGTCGGCGGGTTTTCTCAGGGATCTCCCGTTTCCCCCATCCATGCATTCTGACGCTGCTCCNATGGACGATGCTGCTGGTCGGCGGGTTTTCTCAGGGATCTCCCGTTTCCCCCATCCATGCATTCTGACGCTGCTCCATACACACTCTTTCTGAAGAACAGAGCACGCTCTATAAACAGAAAAGAGGACACAATCTTAAAGACATGCCGAGAATTACAGAAAACGCAATACGTCTCTTCAACGCAGCCCACAAAACAGGTATATTTCACTGAGAGGTGTTCGAAAAAAAATAACTACAAAAACCAGCACATTATTTAATTCTCAATAAGTTTGGACAAAAAAATAATATCCCGGGAACTGCAGCATGAATTTCCCTTTTCTTAGACAATTCACTAATATTACGCACTGAGAAAACGGTTTTCTCGAATCAAACTAAGTTTTGTTTGCCGCAAATAAATCAATGGTTTTTCTAGCGGCAATGAAATACGTAGCTATTTTTTTGTTGCAACCAAACTGTTTTTTGTTTTGATATTTAGCTGCCCAGACTGTGAGTTTTTATTGATGCAATTAAAAATGTGTTTGGTTCTAAATACTTTAAATGATTTCGGTTATTATACGCTATTCAAAATAAAANATTGATGCAATTAAAAATGTGTTTGGTTCTAAATACTTTAAATGATTTCGGTTATTATACGCTATTCAAAATAAAAACGTTAAAATGTTATTGCATGCATATATTGTATCTATTCACCACCACTTTGCTGAAACTAAAAATATACAAANTAAAACGTTAAAATGTTATTGCATGCATATATTGTATCTATTCACCACCACTTTGCTGAAACTAAAAATATACAAAGCTCTCAAGGTATCCAAAAACTGAAAACAATGAAGTATTTGTAAAGGAACACCTCGTGTGCCTTTCATCGATAAGTTAACGTAATTATGTGTAAAAGAGAAATGGTTTTTGAACAAACTTGACTACGTAACGTGGTAATGGTGCGCTCGTGTAAACTGTGTNGTGCTCGTGTAAGCTGTGTCACTGCAACACAGCGTCTTGGCATACTCATAACCAGACCTCGGATACGCGTTTGTGGAATGTGTTGCCACTCCTCTCGTACGGCTACCTCTAGCTTGGGGAGGGCCTCGACGTCCGCAACTTGTATTTCCATATGATCTCATGGGTGCTCTACCGGATTAGGTGAGGCATCATCTGAAAATACAAGTTGCGGACGTCAAGGCCCTCTCCAAACACTTTCCCAAGCTAGAGGAAGCCCTACGAGAGTATTGGCAACACATTCCACAGACGCGTATCCGAGGTCTGGTTATGAGTATGCCAAGACGCTGTGTTGCAGTGACACAGTTTACACGAGTGCACAATTACCACGTTACGTTGTCATTTTCATCAAGAACAATTTCTCTTTCACACAGCATTACGTTAATTTATCGATGATAGGCACACGAGGTGTTCCTTGAGAAGTTTGTGTATATTTAGTTTCTGCATATTTGTGCCGAATATATAAAACTTATGCACGCAAAGCCATTAGAACTTTTTTTATTTTGAGTAGTTAATAAAAATCGAAAGCCAGACCAAGAGTTGAAGGTACACCGCTTGTTCCTAAGCACTACGCCTTAGTAACCTTAGCTAAATATACTTCTGACAAAATGGGAATGTTTCTAAGTACGTACATTTCAAATACTGGTCAACGCACGTAATTAAATTTCTGAGAGCGACTCCTCCGGGGATCGAACCAGATTCAACTATGTGGAAGGCGAGTGGTCAGACCACTACACCACCGTGGTTTAGGAGTGTAGTTGTTAGGGCACTGGGCCCGCGGCATCCTACGGCGATTATCTGCCGGCCACGCGAACAAGCTGTCTGGGTGGCTCGACCTAGTTCGGCAAGTTATCAGCGGCGATTGACGGAAGTCCCGAGGCTTAGTTATGTAGTCGCGTGTAGGAGCAGGCCGCTTGTTTTCACGTAACAGACTCCACACGAGCGGCCAGCACGCACATTACTCACACTCATTACACTGTCAACCGACTACGTAATTACCGAGTTTCCTTAACCTTCTCTCTAACAGATACCTATACATATCCATGAGTTTTATCGAACTATTCTTTCGTTACGTTTTGTACTAAAATGTATAATAATTTCCAGTAAACTTCCTAAGCTGTAATAAAAGTTTTTAACGTGCAGGTACCGTGGTCATTTAACAACATTTCAGTCTAAAAGTACTGAACTCTTATTATACAAAGTTGGGGATTCCACTAAGAATTACAACCTTTCCTAATCAGAAGTAGGAAAACTGCCGCAGATGAATGGAAACAAACTTTATCGTTTGGGCTTTCTAAGTGTCTCTTTATAATAAGTTAGTACATATGCAAAAAATGTTTAGAGTTAATATTTTTATAATAGCCTGCCATAATTCGCAACCAACAATAAATAAGTGTATGTGTTTGACGTTATTTGTAGCAGATGTTAAAGAAACTACAGGATATATTCTTAACAACGAATTATGTCTCCCACAACTTGAGGAACTTTAAATATTGGACGGTGATTCCTTTTCTGTACAATGTACAACATTAAGTCTATTTAAAGATTAGCGTCTTGGGGCACCGACTAAGAACATGGGAAGTAGGGCTAAAGAACGTGAAAATATAAAACTCAATTTTAAAAAGTCGCGTGGATCAAGGCCAAAATCAAAGTGAATGCCAGCACAATCTTCTTATCTAAAATAGAAACAGCGATGTTATATAAACATTTTAAAGCGTTGAACTACTGGGGGTGCTGAGTACCCCGGAAAAACATTCTGGGGGATGTTGAGTATGTATATAGACACGCCATCCCCCTTTCGGCTCGTATGACAGCGTGGCCTATATGAAGACAGGGGACACTTTAGCCGAAGGAGGCAGGTGTGTGCCTTGAGACTGATAAAATGTATTTGCTTTAAATACGCCAATTTCTGACACACTGCACTTGTGTTGTAGTTGATGGTTCATTCGTTATTTCTACCAACAAGCTGTAAGCTTGACTAGAGAATAATTAAATCTTAAGTGAAATATAGTGGTGATACTTTAATGTAAGCGTTCCTCTTCTGTAATTGGCTGCGCAAGGTTCTGGGAATGTGCCTTACGTATGCGACAAGGTCAATCATTTATTTATGTTACTTGAATTTTAAAAGCTAATGTTTAAGTAGATTAAATTTTATTCTGAGATCTTGTAAGTTATAAACATGTGGTGAAAAATACGATCCTGAAAAATAATACTAGGTTCGGAAAATCTTTCGCCCATAAAAAAGGTGGATGAGAGCGATAAAGTTGAATAGTCATATTTTTTAGATAACTGCTGTATAGGTGGGTATGTATATGCCCACGCCCTTGGACATAGCGGGTCGTTAACAAACATGACGAGCTCTAGGTGGACAATAGCATTAGAAACCTGGTAAAAGCAATAAGCAATGTTCAATGAAACGTTCAGCTCTTTACAGACACATTAAGGTTTTTTTGCTTCTAGCTTGCTAGGAACGACAATTTGGCTATGCAACTTCGACGAGTGTTCAAACAGTTTAGGCGAAGGTTTCATTTCTTTGGAACGTATCTACGGTTTTGAACCGACCGTCTGGAAACGTTTATTTTTCTACAAACAGGAACTGTATTTTCTTCCTCGTGAATCACGTGCTCCTACGAAGAAACTTGTTTATCTACACTGAACGCCGCTCCCAGGACACTGCACTCGTGACTCGAGTACTTTCACTTTATATTCCCGTACGGTCGTTGATGATTAAATGAAGTTTCACTGAATGGCATTCCCTGCGCCTTAACCGCCAGTGACCAGTCTCGAGTGTAACCATAGTGTATCAGCTTGTTGGACGTCCGGAGGCAGTAAACACCAAGCTGACCGCTTCCCTCAGTCACTTACCTCTCGTTACTAGTGACTGGCATGTCAGCAGTTCACATGTTTCTAACAGTGCATCTTTGCTGTATTGTCTGTTCTTGGTACGGTGAACTGTGCGTTCCCAGTCTGTAGTGAACTAGCACAGAGCCGGTAGTGAATAGAAGCGGAAAGACGCGGCTGTCTCTCTGTGACAGGCACACCCGGTCCTTTATCACCTTATCGGCCATGTTGATACCTGCTAAGGCACTTCAAGAAACAATTATTTTTCTACTTGGTCTCAAGTCAGGTGTTCACTGACGTCACATTAGTGGGATGGTGCAGTTTCTTTCGGACTTAATATGGAGATACGAATCTATATTTTACTGTGTATTATTTAGTATGATAACATCGCCGAGGGGTTACATCTCGAAACTAAGTCACATTTATGTCTATGAATAATGTGTTTAGTCAAGTGGTTCGATGATGTCTGCCTTATCATCGACCAGGTTAACCGAATTCGTTGTTTGACGTGTCATTTAGTAGGATTCTGAAGGCCTCCGGTCTATTGGAATAGTGTCTAACGGCAAAAGTATTGAAGTATGATTCGTTTTGGAAAATTAATGGGAATTCTTGCCGAGTTGGTTGAGCTGCAGCAAGCAACAGCAGCGAAGTGATCTTTCAGAGTTTCGTCATTCACAACTGCCATGCAATCTGAAATGTCGCCATTGAATGGCAAGACGGGTAAGGCAAGAGCAGGAAAGCAGTCGCGGTTGTTGCAAGTGGGACGACTTTGTCTGGCGATGTGAGCTACCAGGACTTCACCTTTCATTGCGTCTGCTTGCTTGCGTGGCGCAACGAACGAAACACTGTTGAGGTAACGCACACCATATATCTGAACGGTTCATCCCTCATATTTTGCCCGAGATTATGATCATAACTCATCGCGCCTACCGGTCTAGTCTCACGGCCGACTGCTCGCGGCTGTGTACAGTTCTCGCCACAAACCGGTTCCCTCGCAACACACCCACGCTTCACGAACGCGGCTGTACCTCTTCACTACACTCCACAACAAGCACATTACGTAACTCCGGTTCACCGGTCGTGATTCTGTAAGTTAGAAGTGTACTGCCGTCTGATTAAAGCCATTTTATATACACCTTTGAATATCGTTTCCATATATACTGACCATATCTGTATCGGTGCGATATATCGTTCACAAACAGTATTAGAAATCCTTCGTGATATGCCGCGAATATCGCTTTCACTAATGTCACAAATATCGGTACCGCACATATCGGTCATACTGATATCATAAATATCGTATATCACCAACACCGCATACGGCCATCATCACATCTCACCAACATCGCATACTGATAATATCGCATATTGCTAATATCGTGATATGTGACATGTTATTCCACACTGATGAACCCAATCGCAGCTGTAACATTCCAGAAATATTGTTGGCTTTGTCTATATACAATCATATCTCACAGCCCTGCGTTATGTTTCTCGTCATCGTCCCTTTTCAAACCTCTGTTTGTCCCTACTATTGTTGAGATCACGGTGGTGCAGTGGTCAGACTAGTTGCCTCCTACAACGGTGAACTGGGATCGATTCCCGGCGGGGTCACTCCAGTATTACAGCACGTGGTAAGCGGGGCGGACGCTGTCGTATGTTGCCAAGATTTCTCGAAGCACTCCCATTCACCACGCTCTTGCATTCGGGTGTTGCTCCAAACTCACCTCACTTCACCTTCACTGGCTCTAAGATATCTCTCTGTTAAGTGCAGACGAAAACCTTTCAATTCAAATGTACACAGTACGTATGTCCTTACGCATGAGGATAAAAAATGCACCAACAAATTTTAATGTGCAGCTTAGTGAAAAATCAATACAGAAAAATTTCCACACTCTTCTAGCGATGGATCAATCACAGAATTAAAATAAACGTTAATCTTTATGAAGCTACACGAGTAGAAAAGAAATGGCGACTTTGCAAAAGGGGACGGGGATTCGGAGAGTCGGAGCTGTTCATTCCATCATTCCGGTCGGCCGCAAGCCATCTTGGATCCAGGTGAACTTGACCTATGACCTCTGACCCCGGTTGCCTCTGACCTTAACATTGTGACCTTTGACCTTAAACCCAAAAATGGCAAAAACATTCTAATATCCAAAAATTCAAATATATATATATAAAATGCATAACATTTAGTTGAAAAATTATTTTAAAATTATTACAAAAATTATTTAAAGAACTTATACCACCGCCCCTCACCAATACTTATTCTATCGTAAGCGTCCATCTTTTTTTTCGTCTGTCATTGGTTTATACATTACTGGAAGGTCGCCAAAGTGGTTTTTCGTCGATATTTGTTTATAAATTGCTGGAGGCCGCTATCTTAGTTTCTTCGTCTGTCATTTGTTAATAAATTTCTGGGGGATGTCATCTTGGTTTTCTCGTTTTTCATTTGTTTATACATTTCTGGAGGAAGCCATATTGGGTTTTCATTTGTAATTTGCTTATATATTGCTGGAGGATGCCATCACAGGTTTTTTGTTTGTCATATGTTTATACATTGCTGGAGGACGCCATTTTGGATTTCTTATGTTTTCAACATCTACATGCTGATAGTATATTAATAATTGATATCGCGCCACAAGGTGTCAGCCATATTTGTTTATGTTTTTTAAAGTATAGGTTGTGCTGTCGGCGCCCTCCATGTAAACTGTCATATTAAATTTTTTTCCAACAGAAGTGTTTTTATTTAGAGTATTTTTCTATAAATCTGGGGTGGGGGTCCCTTCAAAATTAATAAGACACAACATATTTTTTACGCAAAATTTATTGTACACATAATAAAATATACATAATCAGCAAAAAGCAATAACTTTGATTAATCTTCTTCGAACAGAGTCCAAATGACATATTTTATTAATCTTCAATTATGATTTTTGGGTATTTTGTAGAAGGCTGAGGAATTCATTTATAGTGAGTGATAGCAGCAGACTAGTTCCTGACGAGACTTACTGAGCCACAGACTCTCTCCTGACGTGACCAGATCCTGCAGAACTCATTAGACCAACCGACAAGACCAACCTGCCCTACCACCCACCTATACAATATAAGGATAATGGATTATCTCGAAAAAATTATCCTAATAAGAGTCTCATAGCTAACCTCTTTGGAAAAAATCTTCGCAGAATTTTCGCCAAACATTTCTACCAGAGTGGTCCATACCAAGGTCATACTATCTTACCACGTCAACTGACCAGACCAACTGACTAGTTGCAAAACATTCTTAAAAAAATTTTCATCTCATTTCATTCGTTCACCATTTAGAACTCAGTCGATTTAAACAACCTGGGTAGAGCATAATACTATAAATCGAACTATAGCCCTCCTACTGCATGCACTCACATAAATTTGATCTATAATCGACTCTCAAACACCACTGAATTGATAAGTCTTTCAGAGTGTATAAAGGACAATTTAAGAAATTAAACACACACATTACTTCATACATATATTTTAATTTATTTTCCTACTATATATATTATATTTTTCTAATTATTTTATACATTCGATCTCTATATTTCTCAGATGTTTGCAGATCATGGATAGTAGGGAACAGTCTAAATACCTACATTTTTTAAGGTCAATCAAGTATCTGGGTCTATCAACAAATTCATGCGGGTCTTCGGGAAATAGGTAGCAAGTATTCTCGGCGACTTGTGCCTTCTTCGTGTCACTCATTGCAACAAATGTGTTGGAGTGGTATGTCAGTGCATCTATAAAATCACCATCATCGTCTTCATCAACACTGTCTTCATAGTCATTATCGTCTATGCTGTCTTCATGATCGCCTTTACCTCCTGTTTCATCCTCAATATTATATTTACTTTTCTTTGTAGGGGTCGCCCAAACATCATCAGTATTTAGAGCCGATGACAGTTTATTATGAAGTTCTTCGATTTCACGCGAACGTCTTTCCGGTGTACATATTACGCAAACCGACTCTACTGCACTCTTTCCGTATTTAACATTAACTGTACCGTCATAATGGTCAGTGGAATCAGTACCCATCTATGCAGCAGTGGGTACGGCCAGACACACTTGCTGACTCCCAGTAGACGAATCCTTGCAGTTCTCAATAAGTTCTTTCAATGTATCTATCGCCTTGCATAAACTGCATATGGTCATTGTCGTAATGCTTCATCGCGCAAAAAGGAATCTTCGTACAGGCGGTTCTCTCGCCAAGCATGGCAGCTTTGCTGAAGGACTTGGCTCAGTAGAAACACTGTTTTCAAAGTAATTCGTTGGAAAGTCGTTGAAGGTATGCATGTAGTCGTACATGACGTACACAATTTCACATCGCCAGTGGCTTGCATCATCTTCATGAAAAATAAAACCAAAGTCCTTTCCACAGTGGCAACATGTGTATCTACCTAGCCTAGCTTTTGCTTTATGTATACATATTAACACATTTCATCAGTGAGATTTAAGCATTTATATGCTACCAAGACATTTTTTTAAAGCGAGATTATTAAATAAAAGATCCACCTTCCAGGTTTATAGGTTGGACTACATGAATGTATTTAATCCAGTGACACACACACGAGAGACACGTGCAGTCGTAATCTGAGCTCACGCACACGTCCAGCCTCGCTGCACCGGGTGTTGAAGTGACTCATCCTGCTGAACACGCAGGCACGAGGTGGGCGCGCGGCCACCAGAAGCTTGGGGCAGGAGACGAGCAGCGCGTCTACGGCGGTGCCATCGCACTAGCTATGTTACATTTGTTTTTCCAACAGAGATCGATTGCATATTCATTTCTCATGTAAAACTTAAATAATTTGTAGAAATAATTCACGAATGTGTATTTATTTTATAATACATACTTTAATATGCTGAAAAAAAACATACTTTTGTCTTTAGCCCATTCGAGAATACACACAAAGGCACACTGACAGGAGGGTCCATGTTCGAAACTTGGGAAAAATACACATGTTACCATACTGATGGATGAAAAAAAACAGTCAGATCATACTCATGGATAAAAAATATACACATTACCATACTTATTCGTGAAAAAAAGACTGTACGTACTGATGGATTAAAAACAAACCACTTGTCACACACACATTCATAACGCTTTCATTTCTTACAAAATGCAATTTCTTTGAAACAAAATTAAAGCCAACACAGGGAAAATATGATGTATAGAAGTTTATGCACCTTTCACACATAATCAGCTTCACGCTAGCAACAAGACTTGGAATATTTCACACTTGAAACCTAAATTCTAGCATAAATATTTACTATGTCGATAACAGCTATGTATATAACACACACATCAAAGGTGAAACAACATACAGTAAAAAAAATGTTACGTTTAACCCCTTACACCAAAGTAAATTTTGTAACAATCTATAGGGAAAAGAAAACTTCACATACAGTACAAGTTGCCATGGGAAAAAAATTAAAAATTTAGCTTTAATTCGTAAACAATGTACATTGTGGTTAACCCAGAAATGACCCTACCAGACGAGTTAGAAAAATGTCTCACTGACTCGCTAGCAGCTAACTTATCATCGCTGCCCTGCCCGTGAATATATTTTTATTTGATGTGAAAATATATTACGTCCTCGTGATATCTTCGCTCTGCTTGAACTCATGGACGAACATAAAGCAGATAACTGACTACTGGTAGACTAACCCTTACAAGACTGACTCCTAATTTCCCCTTATGACCCCTATATAACCGCTAATGATCCATAAATGATTCATAATGATCCATTATGACTCATAAATGACCGCTAAATGACCCTTAATGATATATAATGACCAGTAAATGATCCCTAATGACCCCTT
Source organism: Clitarchus hookeri (assembly GCA_002778355.1). Lineage (NCBI taxonomy): Eukaryota > Metazoa > Arthropoda > Insecta > Phasmatodea > Phasmatidae > Clitarchus > Clitarchus hookeri. The sequence continues at coordinate 233,692 of NQII01000550.1, read as the reverse complement.
ATGACCCATATTGACCCACATATGACCCCTGATGACCCATAATGACACATTAATGATCCTTTATGACCTTTGATGACCCATAATGACCAATTAATTACCTATAATAATCCACAAATGACCCATAATAACCCATAATGACCCCTAAATAATCTCCGATTATGGTGCTGATTGTGGTGCGTGTGGTACTAATTGTTGTTCATGTGGTGCTGATTGTGGTGCATGTGGTGCTGATTTATGTGTGTGGTGCTGATTGTGGTACTGATTGTGAAATATTGATGGGAAGATTGAAATATTGATGGAAAGGTTGAAAGATTGATGAAAAGATTGCGAAAGATGAAAAATAAGAATTTCATTAATTTCCAATTTTTAAATATTTTTATGGTTTTGGGTCTCGAACTCAGGTCTTTACACTATACCTCAATTTTTGATATTGTATACTTAGACAATCAAAGACCTGTAAAGGTGAAGTGCATTTCTCATCAATACCTCGTCACCAGGTTTACTGCAAGAAGGTCTATTGTGACTAAGGTACACGTCCTCAAAAGTGTAGTTACCTACATAACCCGCCTTGCACAGTGTCGGTGTAATAAATGTCACGGTATTTTTGTACAAGGAAAAATGAGTGTGAATAACGAGATGCGAAAACTACCATAACATACAACCAAGTTGCATGTATTGAAATGAATATATATTTAAGAATAATGTAATTTTTTTGAGGGCATGAGCGACTGTAATAATTAATTGAATAAAAATTGCCTATAAATAATATTGTGTTATATTTCATGTTTACCTAATTTCCCACAATATAATTAAAAATAAAGGTATTGAAATAAAATAAAGTTAATTAATAAGTATCCAATAAAGCAGTATTGTACTATCAGTAAAAATACATAATTAATTAAAAATAGTTTTCAAAATTGGACAACTTAAGATTTTTTATAAAACATGTATATTTAAAAAAGTATGCACGTAGTCAAGTCCCGCATCATGCAATATTTTTTTAAAGAGGATGGGAAATTACACATTTTTCCTACGTATATAAATATGAGTGCCGCCACCTAACCTGGAGGCTGAATCGAGAAATTAACTTCACCTATGTGTTGAAAATAAAATCCATCGTGGAGGGCACTACAGCACAACCTAAACTTCAAAAACATAAACAAATATAGCTGCCGCCTGGTGGCGATATTCGTTATTGATACACTAGCATCACCTAAGTATTGACAACATATGAATTCCAAGATGGCGTCCTCCAGCAATGTATAAACAAATGAAAAACTAAAAAACCATTATGGTGTCCTCCAGCAATGTATTAGCAAATGATAATCGAAAAAACCAAGATGGCATGCTCCAACAATGTATAAACAAATGACAGACGAAAAAACCAAGAGAGTGCCTCTAGCAATGTATAAACAAATGACAGACAAAAACCAAGATGGTGGCCTCCAGCAATGTATAAACAAATGACAGACGAAAAAACAAAGATGGCCGCATACGATAGAATAAGTATTGGTGAGGTGTGGGGGAATATAAGTTTTTTTAATAAATGTTTTACAATTTTTAACTAATGTTTTAATAAATGTAAAAAAAAAATTATTTTTGTTTTATTTTTTGGGACTTTTTTGGGGTTTTCAATGTTAAAGTTTACCGTGTCAAGATCAAAGATCACCGGGGACAAAGGCAAAGGTCAATGTCAAGGTCTTCTGGATCCAAGATGACTGCCGGCCGACCGGGATGACAGGGCAAGAACATCTCCGACTCTCCGAGTCTCCGTCTTATTGTGCCAAAGTCGCCATTTCTCATCTACATACACGAATGCTTATCGCAGTATGGTATTTTAGTATTGTTAAATACTCGTGATTTCCGCGCCTCGCTGACCTTGCATGAGAATCGGTAAACCTGTAGTTCAAATTTTAATTCTTCAAATGCTCTGCTTCTAAAAAAAATTATTTGTTATTTGACGAATGTGTTTTTAGACCTGATTACACGCTTGGCCTTAAAAAACTAATTTAGTGCCAGGGGAGCACAAATTATTTTTGTAGCAAAATAAGCACAATTATATCAAAATTGTAGTATTTATCCTAATAAAATATTTAAAAAGGGGAAACATTCTTACCACTATTTTATAAGTGGCCATTAGAAAGTCCGTAATTATGATAGCATTCCCCTGCCCCCGCCAGACCACTAAAAAATATTCTGCGCTTTTGGTCACCCTTTCTAAAAAAATTGCCTGAATACGCCAATGTCTGTAATGCTGTGTAGTCTCTACGTGCGTGGTACTTGCATGTTTTTAAATCATGCCATTGAAAATCCACCCCAGTGTGGCGTGTCATATATCACAAAGGTATTATACTTTTCATAAAATGAAAGATTTTTTTATGTTTGTTTAAATATAACGTTTTTTATATTTTGACTATAACTGATAATATTTTCATTCCAAATTATTATGAATTAAAGCTGTGAGAAAATACGTGTATTTATGATACCTAGTAATAATAAGATCTTGTGCTCACGAATGGGGCACGTTTTCCTTCAGATAAATTTTCCATTTAATTCAGGTTCGCCTTTGTCGCATGAGGCGGAGGGACAGAACGAGAGCAGGGCTTCAGCGAAGACGTAGGTGAGGATGGCTGTGTTGTACCAGTGAGGTGTGACGCCTGCCGAGAGGATGACGCAACACTGCGAGCTGCAGGCCGTGACGAAGCACCGAAATGTCGAGGCAGACATGTCGAGTGCGGGCACTAGCAATGTCGACATGTGTCTTGCTCAACTTCCTGTCGTCTGACGTCCGTCTGCGACAACGCCGTCCACTCTCCAGAGGCCGGGGAAAGCCGGAGCTGCGTCTCTGGACACTCGTGACGTCGCCTCCGCCAGGCTCATTGACGACTTCGCAACCACCCGCTCACGCTTTGCCCAGGGACGGGAGCAGGTCCTCGTCACTCGAGTGGGGAACATGGAATCTGACAGAAAATAACCGTAGTCGAGCTTCTACCAAGGTTCTGCGGTCTTACAACTTCGGCATTTAAATAAATCATTACATATTTAAACAATTTGTATTGTATTCACATAGTTTAAATATACAATAAAAATTCATGTAGTTTCTCTCTTTAGACACTGTATAAATGTATAAACTCATGTTATGTTGCATATTTTTATTTGGATGGTGGCACCAAAGCCTTCTTTGTACAAGCGACCTTGACGTATCTTTATTCTTGTCGCGTGTGTTTTCATGAATAGACGCATAAAACTGTTTTTAAAGAAGTGTTTCACCTTCACGATTACAGTTTACATTCGCTCAAATGTACTTGTGGAACGAAATAACTGTAAGTAAGGACGCATCAATAATACTGCCCAAAAAACATAGACAACGCACAAATTAAAAAATAAAAGGTTGCGAGGTCTCCAAGTGGCCATCAAACCAAACAAAACGAGAATTTGTAGTTTACTCTGTGTTCTAACATTGGCAGTACCGTAGAACCTACTTCTCTTTGCTTCGACAAACAACTGAATAGGCTAATGGTCTCTCGTTACATCTGTGAGTTACAACTCTCACTCGTATGCTCCCTGACCAAGAGTACGACGCTCTACTGCTACGTGGGGCCGCGGTTACCGTAGTAGCTAGAGCACTTGCCTTACACCAAGGCGGACCAGGCTTCATTCCCGGCACCACCACTCCCGGATTTGGGCTTGTGTGAATCGTGCCAGACGTTGCCGCTGGTCGCCGCGTTTTCTGTGGGATATCCCGTTTCACCCGCCGTTATATTCTGGCATTACTCCATATCCCCCTATCTTCACATTCATTAGCTCTCAAAACATTATTTTCTATTTGTGGAATTTTCGCCAAAATTTGCATCACAAATTCCTTAAAGAGTACGCAGGCTGTAGTTTTTTTTTTCTCGCATTCTAGGCACGGCGATACGGGCGACAATAACACACGCGCCCAGTGCTCCGTTGCCCCTACGTGAAAGGCGCTGAGTCGGCGCGCAGTGCTTCTGTGGTCTGCGTTCCTCTGCAACTTTTATATGTAACAGTCACACGTTATGTAATTAACAGTCATACTTTATGTATGTAACAGTGCACTTTATATATGTAACAGTCGCACTTTATTAAACGCTGTTAAACCCCACAGATGTAACACCGACTACACAGTTTTACTTTTCTCCAGCCTCTGTAAGATATTGCGCACATGCATACTCAAAAAATACCTTTTTTTATTACAATTTCCATGACTTGTTTTCCCCTCTTTGAATACACTTACATGATAAAAACAAATCCCTTCGGTCTGAGACAAATAATTTTTATATTTTCTGGCAAAAAGTGATATTCCTATGCTGTGTATTTGCTAAGATATGCATAAACACGCAATGATTGTAAAGAAAATATGTTTTGACTCTCCGCTGTTCAGCCGCACAAACTTATCTAAATACCTCATATCTAAACGCTTACAGTTAATAATTTCTGTACTTGTAACAAGAAATTCTTTGGAAATTAGTTGTCAAAGATTTTCTTGTAACTCTACACCTGAAATATAGTATATTTACAACACAGTAAACCTCAAAACTCTTTATGGAGCTCAATGAATTTGAAGTCTACAACACTTGCGTTTTAAAATTCAACATTCATTTTACACATTCTATACAAAGGTTCTGTGAAATTTACTGTTTTTAGTTTGTAGTGTTACGAAAACATATTTAGCAATTTGTTTCCAAAGAATTCTGTAAACAAATACAGAATTTGTTTAGTGTGCGAAGTGGCCTTGAGAGTGATACTTATCGAGTTGCCTCGCCAAAGGCGTGCTGGGAGGCGTGTAGAGTTCAACAACTCACCTGTTTCACAACATACACGAATCTCAACCAACTAACAAAGAAGAATCGTAACATATTTCTTCTAACTTCGCACAATTCCCTCTATTCTGCTAGCGTACACATCGTCACGTGTTGTTTCGCTGTTCGTATTAACTACTGTCACTGACAACCACAGGTAGTTATAACTGTAGTTGTGTTTGCTTCATTCGAACTGTGTGCACGACCTTGAAGCTGCTGCATCGACAAGAAATAATTCAGGATTGCGGTAGAGGAGATGTGCGTATTTTTCACGTATTTCTCAAGGTTTAACTTGACTTTGTCAAGCAGTGTTGATACTCTCGAATCAATATTTTCCCAGGTCACATTCGCTTTGCCAACACCAAAAATAAAATGAAAGTGTATTCACTCTTAAGCGGAATTTGGGGAAAAACTTTGTGGCGTGATTTCTTATGACAAATCAAACCGAAAATATGCCGGACACTATGTACACAAATTAAATATTAAGGGAGATATGGGACCTTGAAAATTAATATTTTAATTTTACTTTTGCTAAATATTGGAAACGAAGTAAAATTAAATCACAATTCTCCATACATTGCTTTATATATCGGGTCTTCAACGTAACAGCAAACTCTCCTTTATACCTCTTACAGTAATAAAAAAAAAATCGGGAGTGGTCATAATCTTATTGCATACATTTAATCGTCACAAATTATGAACGTTTGATGCTGAATTATTGAACAGTATGACGTAACTAACAAACATGGCCTCTTGTGGGAACTGCCCACGACCCATCTTGTACGTGTAAAACGCATACAAAATTTCTGCGGCGGCGATATAGACCCTGGCGTGTAAACAATACTAATACTTCATATTGATAATCACACACCAACTGTCGACAGAAACAAACACACAGCTTCAGTTCTCTAAGATTATTAATGTATGGTGGTACATGCTGTTCACAGTCTAACAGTTACAAATGTTTCCCGCCATCGTCTGTGCAATAGGCACCTCAGCTTCTCATAGACGAATGTGAGAGGTATTGCCTACGTGCTAGGCGCTGTATTGCTCCTGCTGAAAAATTGTGTGCGTTTTACACGAAAACGGTGTGTCCTAACCCGGTGCAACAAGAGGATAATTTTTGTCACTTAGGTATTGTTGCTTAACAAACAAGAATCAAACGCCCACAATTATTGGCGGTAAAAATGTTGTACGAAATAAGCGCGTGGCACTCCCAATTATTCTCCTTACAATGGAAGTTATTAACGAGAGTTTGCTCTTATGTTTAAGACGCTTATAACATAAAACAATGTTTGGAGATTTGTAATTTAATTTCACTTCGTTTCCTATATTTTACAATAATATGTTACATAATGTCGATTTCAAAGACTCCTTTTTTCCTTAATATTCAGTTTAGATAGAAAGTGTCCTGCGAATTTTCCATTTCGTTTACCATATGGAATACTACTGATGTAATACTATAGTAGTACATTTAAACAGTTTTAACGTCACAGAACCAGCAGATTCGGTTATTTGTCTGTTGCTGTATACGATATTTATTTTCCTTTGTAAGTAATATTTTTTTTCCTTTATATTTGGCGACTTTAATATTCCATTAAACATGCGCCAACTATTACTTTAGTGTGCTACAAGTCAGCTCGAGGTTGTGCTGAACGCCATCTCGCCGCTCAGTCCACTTGGGCCTACCTGTCCACTCCCAGTGCTGGAGTGTGGAGACGGCCTTGAGCACGCCATTAGCCAGAGAACAAACGGACTAAGAAGTAGGACGGACTGCTAATAACGGCGGCGTGGGACAGCGGCAGGAGGTCGCCAGATTGAAATGAAGTTGCGTTAGTCGGCGCTAGGGGAAAGGCAAACTATCAAGATGTGGTGAGGACAGTCGAAAACTGGAAGGGTCGGAAGAAAACTTCAAACAAGGATCTTCTCAAGGTCACGCCACTCATTGTGACGATGATTACGGACAACTACGTAATTTGTAAGATATGCCTACAAGAGAGATTTGAGCATCTTAATTGAAAACCTGCTTCTACCTGTTATAGTTATTGGTAAGGAATCCCGCTTTTTACAAAAAGAGATTCTACTTATTTAATTTTAACCCGTTTAGCCTTAGCGTCTGCGCTCGTGGAAACCTTACTTCTAGGAGTGCCATCTTTCCCTCACACCCCATGCCAGGTAAGCCATATTTACACCACACCCCATGCTAGGTAAGCCACCTTTCCACCACACCCCATGCCAGTTAAGCCACAGCATACTCAGTGACCATTTCAGAGTAGATAACCATAATTTGTATTCAGACATTGTTTTACTGTTTAACAATTCATAAAATTCCTCTAAACTTCGCCCAAGCTGACAAGTCGTTTTAAAAGCAAAAATTTGCTGTTCTGACTGTAATTCGTACTAGCATGCAGACTTCCAGATAAGCTGGCAGCTAATTAAGAAATAACAGTTCTACAACTTGACGTGTTGAGAAAGAGATTCTCTATAGGGTACGATTTTTGTGTCCGGTGTAGTTTTTAGTGATAAGAGAGTCCATTGAATCAAAATGTCTGGCGTTCTTAAAGTGGTGGTACAGATCACTACTATGGAACATTCCTTGTAACGACAACGATGTTTAGTGAGTGTGTGTACTAGATTCCTTCAATACTAGTTTTTTTGTATTTCCTCCTTTCCTATTTTACAGGTTTCACACTATACTTTTAGATTGCGGAAAACGGATGTGTGTTAAATAATTTTTTATATGTTTATGTTCACTGCTAGAACTATGTACTAAATAAGATAAAATAAAATAAGTAACGAAACCACGTACGTGATAACAGCCAAAAATTCTGAATTTAAAAATTACTGTTAAGATACTCTTTTCAGAACGATGTCATATATATGCTTTTTTAATTTAACATGAAAATTTTTTTACAATATTAATTAATAGTGAATTACTTTCTATGTGTTCTTCATATCGCAAATTAGGTGTAACACGAATCTTGATTGGTCAAAACACATGTCAAAGAATACACAAAGGTCATATAATTATCTGACTATATTTTACAAAGTAAAACACATATTTCCCACAAATTTTAAGGTTAAACTTTGTGACCGGTTAGTGCTATCAACTTTTGATTACTGCCATGGACGTTTCATTTATTTGAACGAAACTCTGTCGTTTAGCGTACAAAACGTTCAAAATGTATGCCTGCAATCTTTTTTTCAGTCTAAAAAAATTGATCACGTTAGCCAAGCACTTATTAAATAAACTGGTCAAATATTGGCACCAGAATATTTTACCCCTTTACTATGCAAATAATTTAACTCTTATTTATGTGTAGACCCTTATATTTTCGAGAAAAAAAATGAATTCAGTTATCACAGTGACCACACTATCAGAAACGAAAGAAAATTTATAATTTTACGTCTTCTGATATCTTTAAAAAAAATTATTTAAGTTTGAGGGGCACGGTGGCTGAGCGGTAATACTGCTCGCCTCCCACCAAGGCGAGCCGGGTTCATTCCCCACCTGGTTCACTACGGATTGTCGCAAGTGGGTGTCATGCCGAACGATACCGCTGGTTGGCGGGTTTTCTCGGTGATCTCCCGTTTCCCCTGCCCTTTCATCCCGGCGTTGCTCCATTCCCACCTCGCGTCACCAGCAATGGCTCTCAAGACCTCGATGTTAAGAACAGCTTGAATCTCTTCACTCACTCAATCTTCTTTGAGTTATTGTTTTTCTACATTGTGGGAATGTTTGACAGATAAATTTAAAATACAGATTCTTTGGAAATTTTCGAATTTAAATAGGACTTAATGTACTTATTTTATTACTAATTTTGTTAATCTGAGTTTACCAGGCCAATGTCATTAACATTAGCTATCATTTTTTAAATTTTACTTTTTTAGTGTTTACTTGACTTTACGTTGAGTAGGTAACCTGAAGTTTACTTTTATTATTTGTAATTTAACTATTCCGTGTTACACATATAGTTATTAACTATTAGTTGGTTACCTTTGTTTAAAACGTACATTTGCGAACCAGCCAGTAGCTGCATATGTCAAGCTTATAAAAATTAATGAAAAATCAACGTTATAAATTGACCAATGCTTGCCAACTGCGGCATAACAAAATAAAAATGCACTATGGAAAGTAGATGTTTCAAAAGAATGTTAATTCACTGCATTTGGATTCATAGTACGTATCTAGAAAGCGGGTAATAAGAAGAACTGGGCTTGTAAATACACAGAATTGAAAATGAGAGTGTTAAATGTATTTGCACAGATGACAGACCAAATTCAGTATTTTTAACCTTATATTGGTTCCCAGAGATATTTAAACTATTTATGGTTTTCAACTCCTTCTGCATAACGAGCTATCAGCTAAAAAACACATTTAATTTATATGTATGAACATTTATGTATAAACACCCAGTTGTATCAAACACTAATATATTCTCTTTTATGACGTCAAGTAAACACACTAATAATATTTTATGTATATTTGACCATCAGGCCAGACTGCAGGTACTGAAAACTCTATAAAGCAGATAAAAAATAACTAAATAATTACTACTATGAGTGAAACATTTGCGGTGTTACAATCACGCAAATGAAACAGACTTACATCGTCTTCACCTACAGTTTTAGTGAAATACAATAACAAATCATAGCGTTGTGGAAAGTATTTTTATCGGTAGAGAGAAAGGGTGGCTTGACACTTTACAAAAAAATACATACACATCTAGAAACAAAGTATACAACCATAAATTCCCTGCAAATCTAACTCCAAACATCACAGTCCATAAAAGAGAAATCTCATAAAATAATATTTACCTCAAGTTTGTCAGTATTCGGAAGTTTAACGGTACGTTTGTCAGTGAAGAGATAAATTTTAGCCCTGTCAGCCACACTTAATTCCTGAGTTCACGTTTTGCAATCACATAATTTTTTCTCATTGGCTGTACTTGCATTCTGCCCTGGTTTTACACCCGATAAACGACGTACTGTGAGTTCGGTGGTACTGGTATTAACCATTCATCTCAAAGAGGTGTGTAAAATTACAAAAATCAGATTAGCCACATGGAATACACGGCACTGATGAATTACAGTGTACAGTACCATTCGTTACTATACTTCAAGTGAAGCGGTCCGACACTGCTCGCCCTGTGATCAGCAAACCACAGACATCCAAGACAGCACCACCTGTTGCATCAGCACCCCTGCTGCCCGCGAACTAACAGACTAGTGGCGTTAGCAGAGGGAACATTTGCTATGATTTGCGCTTCCATGTCACCCACTAAAGCATTCAGCCAGCATGCATTTTACTTCCAACAGTGCCACCTTTCCGCCATATCCCACGCCATTTCGCGTTCCGACAGGGCATTCAGTGTCACGTGGTACATTTTCGGATATATTCATTACAGGATGAATCACCAAAACCTTGCACCGCATATATTTCGGAAATGAAAGATTCTATTGATGTGTTGATTTCAAAGAAATGAAATTAAGAAACAAGGGCTTATAAGTGGAGCAAAGACACACATTTTAATAAGTATTACAATCAGTTTTTCTTGAACTAAGTTACATTTTTCCCAATGTAACATTACCCATTCACACCAAGAAAATAAAACCAGAGGAATTTTGAATGACAAAAGGTTTTTTTTGCAGGATTCTAATGCAAATATTTTACGTGCTTTAGCTTTCGTAATATGAAAATTTTAAATACCCACAGTATCCTGCTCCATTTATCTGCATAGATACTAGGCTACGATGTTCTATGTGTATTAAGGTTTTGTTTCCTTCACACTGATTGCACTGGCACCTCCTTATCAGTACTTTTCATAGTTCATACCACCTAGACAGGATGTACTGGAAGGTGGTATTTACTAATGCTGAAGAAGCCCACATGCTCATGAAGTATGGTGGATGTAGAAAGAATGCTGTTTTTTCTTGTAATGTGTATGCTGAATGATATCCCCAAGACGTCAACCAACTCGACAATCAATTGCGAACCCCTTTAACCAATTACGGGGAACTGGTAGTGTAACACTTTGAAAACGTAACAGAAACAAACGAATGACCAGATAAGAGGGTGAAATTAATGTTCTAGCTGGCTTTGAAGTAAACCCACGAGCTAGCTCCCGTGCTGTCGCAAGAGGGACTGGCATGAGTCAGGCGAATGTACTCCACACTCTGCATTCTGGTGCAGGCAACTGTAGGTGTTAAAAACCATCGTATTATGGTAGCGCGTGAACTACTTACGCTAGAATCCTTCAAGTAAACACTAATGGCATTCTAATTTGAATGTGGTTTTATTTTGTTTATGTAGATGAGCATTATTCAATTTGAAAAAAAATAACTACTTTTTCAGGAAATACACGTTGTAAAGCGTATTTAAATCTGAGTCTGAGCTGCAATTTCGAGTCTTTGTCTAAACTCCAATTCTGTGGAACCAGCACATCAATAGCACCATCCATTTCAAAAATATTTGCAGTGCAAGTTTTAGATGATTCATCCCGTATATGGTAAATCTTATGTTATCACCTCTGTAGTCATTCGAAAGTTACTTGTTAGGAAGCAATGAAGGCAGTGAAGCTGTAACCAATTCAGCAATTTTGGAAAACCACTATCTTTGCTAGGTTATGCCGAAAATGTTCATACATTCTCCGAGGTGGAATGTATAGCGAGAAAACTACTAAATCGACGTTGGAAGATCAATCCCCCTTAAATCCTGTCTACAATTATTGCGCTATCCCAACCTGTGCCTTAAGACAAAGATATGCTGATTGGTGCAAGTGACCCTCTGACCCTATGGCGCTGTCCCAGCATCCCATGTCCCAAGATAACCTCTGTCCCAAGTCAAAACATTTAGAAACTGAAATTTCATCCCATGTTCTGTCATAGCATGCTAGAAAAAGAAGAATTCTTCTAATACTTTCACCCGCTTTCGTGGAATGTTCATGTTGTAACCGTAAACAATGGAGGTGGAAGGTGGATTTTTTTTAAGACGAATGTGATGAAATACTAATTAGTGTGTCTGCATTTGGCCTAAAATAACGGCTCAAAATATTTTTGCATCAAACTAAAATTCACGCATGTTACAATGTTATTACTCGAAATACATTTCAAGAATAATGTTTACCCTTTTTCATAGCATTATTATCGGAATGTATGTGTCCCAATTGACTATAGTTTACTTTTGCTGCGTTTTCTCTGTGACAGATGAATGTAAGCTTGTTTTAATTCAGTGATCTGGAGACTGTTAGTGAGAGCTTGACTGCAGAAGTTATTGGATCATACCATTGCACACAATAACAAACTTTCCACGTACAAAGTGGTGTACAAAGTACGATTTTTGAAACTGTGGTGGTGTCACAAGGTGATGTGTCTAGGATCTGGAGGCGATACACAGAGACTGGTAATGTTAAGGATCGAAAATGATCTTGTCGCCCGAGGGTTACCCCACCGCTCAGGACCACTATGGGAAGATTAGTGACTCATGGAAAAAATAACTCAAAAGCAAAGTAGATAAGAGATCGTCTCCGAGCAGGATCGGGTGTACGACTCTCTGACCAGACCGTGAGCAATCGTCTTCGAGAGAGGCCTACGTGCTAGGAGACCCATGATACGCCCTTAAAGCAACATATAACATCGGAAGAACGGCTCGCAATGGGCATGGGATCACCACGAGTAGACAGCTGAAGAATGGTCGCTTGTTCTGTTCACTGATGAGAAGAGGATTTGTTTTAGGTCACATTCCAGAATGTTGAAGGTACGCAGAAGACGAGGTGCACATGCAGGGCGTCATGCTGTGCGAGAAGTCCATGCATACCGCGGTGGAGGTATCCTGGTCTAGACAGGAATCATGCTTGAAGGTCGAACGCCTTTAGTTCGTATTGAGGGTAGAAGGACGGCTCGTCGGTACATCACAGATGTCATTCAAACTGCTGTGCACCCGTGCCGACCGGCATTTGGTGAAATGTGTAGTACCTGTGCCCAGGGTTGAGTAATCTCTATGCGGAGAATACATTTCTGAAAGATGTATTTATTCCATTTGGCGTAAGGGATGCATCTCCCATATAATATTAGTAAAAATACAATTTAATAAGACATTAATTTTATGTGCTCATACTCATGATACTTGTAACCATATATAGTATACGTTCTCGGGTATGAGGAAATAGTGTATAGATGTATTGGAAAGATTTAACGTGTATTTATATTGGTTAATGGCAGCAGGGTGGGTGACCCAGCGAACCCAGACGCAAGCATGCACAAGTGAATGGCCAAAACCAATCATGGTTTCAGCAAACATTGTGAAACTGTTTGTGCCGCTGGGTGAGTTATGGCTCCAAAGGCATTTGCTCAAGATGTCCTTTGATTCCCAGACACGAGGACTGATGTCATAGAAGCGGGGATGGATGTAGGGTGTGGGCACTGCCTTGCTGACCAGGGGGCATTCTGTGACAGGTCTCCATGTAGGATGTGCGTGTAACTGAGAGAACGAATAAAATTCGTCAAGGAGGAAATTAGTTATGTGTTGCACCCTAGCAGATAAGACTTAGTGTTTGAGAGGCCGGTGGCTCATGGATCCCATCGAGCAAGGCCGAGTAAGAGAATAACTGCTGTATGTTGCAAAGGCGATACGCAACTTAGGCTCCAGTGCTGCATTAACTGGTGTCAGGTGTGGAGTGTCGCAGAAGGTGATGATAGCTGTAATATTGCGACCGGATAGACTTCTCAACGGACCAGCACGAACGTGATACGCTACAGGAGACCATTTCAGCAGCATCCTCAGAAAAACCACGATGATGTGATCGGTCAACTGGCAGCACAAGTAGTTGCAGGCAGTGCACAGAGTCGCGATCACGGCGCGGGTACACTACCAGGGTAACAACGAGCGTGGAGAGGCGATCCGTTAACTGCTGAACAGAGGACGAATTAGACAGCGACACTTATAGACGAGGGATGTGATGCTCGCACGCGCAGTGCAAGGGGCAGCTGTCGAGACGACGCGGAACCAAGCGGGAACGAAGTCGAGAAGTATGGCATCGTGTGACGGCACCTGGAGACCAATCAAAATGTGGTGAGTGATCACAACGAGCAATCTCGAGTTACAAGATCCTTAAAATGCCTGACGGAGAAATGTTCTTATTTTGCTACATACACTGAAATTCAGATGCAATGGCGGTAGCGGGTGAGGCTAATCATCAAGAGTTTTGCAGTCTGGCAATGCGTTGAATGTTCTAGGAGACCAGTTCACGGGGGACAAATTAAACTCAAGGAATTCATAGACAATGCCGAGGGCGCGTTTCAGCAAACTAATCCAGTAAACCATGATAAACTTTGAAAGTTGGTAATGGTAAAGATTACTGAGGAAGTGAAATCTAAGCTGTTGGCATGTACCACCATGGACGCATGAGCTGGAGTGGGGGGGATACTAAAGGTGCACCATCGATCACTATGCATGTCGCATGTTAAATGCACATCAGGAACGATGGGAAACCATAGCTAATTGGGGAAGTCGCATGGACACCTCCGTTCTTAAGGAGGCAGCCATTAGAATACTAGATCCCATAGAATTAAGGGGAGGGCTGTCCTTAGTGGATCACCTAGCCTAAGATTGTTTTGTTCAGGTAATAAGCGACAAAATAATACAGCTTATGTTATGCAGAAAAATCACTACTACAAAGAGCCTAGGCGATGCACTAGAACTGGCTGTATAAGACTAGAGCGATGTGCAGTCAGTTAGAGATAAGAACAGAGTAGACAACTCCCACGGATTTTTCAAGAGTAGAGGGAGAAATTCTAACATAACTTGCACGAACTGTCACAAAACAGGACGCAGTCCTCAAATATTCTATCTCAAAAGGGAGGTAAAGGCAGAACATCAGGTAAACGCGACATTTATTTGTTTTCGTTGTGGGGGGGCTGGGCACGTTAAACGGTTTTTCTCTACAGAAAAGGAAAAGGAGGATGCTCCTACAGTGGCCAGTCAAGAAAAAAGAGTATGTTCAGAGACACAGCAGTCGTGAAACCAAGGAAAAAGGGGGGTGGGGGGGTCCCCGTACGTTAAAGAAACAAGTAAGATTTGCTTTATCACGAGTCGGAATTCGCTTAAGTATTGGAAATTTTTGGCCTACAAACTCAAACCCGGTGCGGACCACAAATTTCTAATCAACACAGGGTTCGAATTGAGTTTGATCAAGGAAGGTCCATAGACATGAATAGTTTACCACGTATTCAAATACATATTTAATTAAACCTAAGATGTACTTTTCTAGATTTAAGTTCCCAATACTCCCATATTCACACGTAATTTCCACAACCCATTGCCATACGGAAATGGGGCAGAACGAAACAGAACGAACTCCGTTGTGTTCACGCATTTCTGTGATCCGAGGACTTTGCCAATCCTCGTGACATTCGAACGTGCAAGATAAACGCAGTGGCAGTCATTTTTTTGATGCGCAGACTGCTGAAACCAACGTCAAGAAGGAATGATTGTGTGGGATACCAAGGGTATTTAAAGAAATGAGAATAGTGCCAGAGACATACACACTTAGGCTGTGACAGTCCGCTCATGGTTTACCCACATTCACCCAATTGTTAGAAGGCCTTACTCAGGAGGTGAAATCTTATGTTTCGGGTGAGACGCGGAGCAATCTTTGGGCCTCTGGCGGAGTGGAGACCCGACCAGAGAGGCCTGCCTTCTGTGCTCTACTGGCCTTGAAGGAGTTTCAAGTACACTGAAGAGCCGAAAAACTGGTATAGGCGTGCGTATGCAAATAATAGAGGTATGGAACCAATCAGAGTAATGCGATGCGGTCAGCAGCTAGATCGGTTACTGCTGCTACAATGGCAGGTTATCAAGATTTAAGTGAGTTTGAACGTGGTGTTATAGTCGGCGCACGAGAGATGGGACATAGGATCTCTGAGGTAGCAATAACATTTGAATGTTCGCGTACGACAATTTCACGAGTGTACCGTGAATATCGGGAATCCGGTAAAACATCAAATCTTCGACATTGCTGTGGCCGGAAAAAGATAGTGAACGAACGGGACAAACGACGACTGACAAGATTCATTAAACATGACAGACGTGCAACCCTTCCTCAAATTGGCACAGATTGGATTTGTGGACTGCCTTGCAGGATTCATGGTGTGTATAGCCTCCTGCATACCTTCAGACATTAGTCGAGTCCATGCCACGTCGTCTTGCGGCACTTCTGCGTGCTCGGGGGCCCTACACGATATTAGCCAGATATAACAGTTTTTTTGGCTCTTCAGTGTAGTAGGGGCGCAATCGGTTTAGGACTTTTGTTGGGAGTCTTTCTTTGCTACCCAGTGCGGAAGTGTACCACGAGGGCACTTTCTTTCTGACCCACCTGTCGTATGTAATTGAGTACATATTTTCCCAACCTCCGAATGCTACCCCTTTGTGTGGAAGTAGTACTGTAATTATAACCTACTTAATAATTTGTATGTCCATTTCCTCTCTATTGCTATATTATATTTTGCATAATCAGTACCATTATGTTCTGCTTATAATATGTTTTTGATATCTCTCGTNTCTTATATTTTGCATAATCAGTACCATTATGTTCTGCTTATAATATGTTTTTGATATCTCTCGTCCATAATAACATTTTATTCATTAAAAGTTTTATCCATGCACACCTCTGACTGCAAAAAATTATTTCCAGAGAAAAAAATGTACGAAAATAGGTACTCGTATAACTGTCCTCATCTGTAGACATNACCCCTTTGTGTGGAAGTAGTACTGTAATTATAACCTACTTAATAATTTGTATGTCCATTTCCTCTCTATTGCTATATTATATTTTGCATAATCAGTACCATTATGTTCTGCTTATAATATGTTTTTGATATCTCTCGTCCATAATAACATTTTATTCATTAAAAGTTTTATCCATGCACACCTCTTACTGCAAAAAATTATTTCCAGAGAAAAAAATGTACGAAAATAGGTACTCGTATAACTGTCCTCATCTGTAGACATNTACTGCAAAAAATTATTTCCAGAGAAAAAAATGTACGAAAATAGGTACTCGTATAACTGTCCTCATCTGTAGACATTACCTGATAAATGAATCATAAACAGTAACGTAACTACACAATGGTAACATGTGTTAGCATGCAGATACACCCTGAGAGAAAAATTGACAAAGACAATCTAGAAATAATTCAACTTGAACTCACCCTTGAGCATATAATCTGTGAGGGAATTATTTTAATGAATTCCCTTGTAAGTTTTAGAACAATGGTACCGCACGTTCATGTTCAGCAGCAACCAGCAGTGACGTCACACCCTCTCATCCGAAGTCCTTCCTCCGGAGCAGTAGGACACCTTGACGCTCCCCGCGTCCATGCATTTTTGGCCGTCAGAACACACGCGCTAGCGAAAAGCCTGCCGGCGGTCAACACCAATAAATATTAAGGGTGGAGAACGTGTCCAAATAAAGGATCCCGCGCCTCACAGCTGCAAAGACGGGCCACCCAAGTTTTCTGCACGTGCAGGCGGCATCCGGAGGCAACGGAAGCCACCAGGGCACGAACACAGCTACACTGGGCAGCTGCCCCAAGATACGCCGAGGTCCCACGACCCCGGGCTTCACCGCAATAAA